>JAECUM010036817.1:0-26297 GCA_016617855.1 Megalonaias nervosa | reverse complement strand
ATATATATATATATATATATATATATATATATATATATATACCTCTGTTTATTTAGGCACTAACTATTGAAAAACTCGGAATTTCGCTTATAGTTCTCACCTTTTTATCTAGTTAACAGAGTTTCAAAATCTTCTTGAATCTGATAAAGGTTTTAGATAACAGTTCCAACGTTTGCTTGAGAAACTCTAGTCCTGCTCGCAATAGCAATATACAACTAATAATTATCTGCATATATACATACCTACATACCTACCTACCTGCCTACATACATACATACATACATACATACATACATACATACATACATACAGACCAAGGTGGGTTCTTTATGATGGACTGGATAATTCACCCATTTTTATTTTCTATGATCCTGCTTCAGCATCCGCCTACATATGTGTTTCATGTTGTGTTTAGTTATAAATTGAGATCGAGAATTATTTGGATGATTTATTGAAACTAAAATGTGCTCATTTGACCAAAATCGTATTATGGGATTGTTACAAATTGTTTCCAAGGAGGTCTTGACTGTGTCATTGTGATACATCGGTACTGTTGGCAGACCAGCACCTTTGAGGCTCTGGAATTTATTCGAAACATTCAATTCTTTAGGATTATTTTGGACTTAATTCATAATTCGGTAAGTTCCTCTTAAACTTTTATTTTATAATTTTTATAATTAAATTATTTCTTGGGGCACCGAGTGGCCGAGTGGTCTAAAGCGCTCACCGTTACGGATTATTGCCATCTCACCTGTTTCGGGTTTCGGCCAATGTGGGTATATGAGAAAGCTTGCCAGTAGCTTCTCTTGGGTCGGTGGTTCTTTCCGAGGTTTTCCCGGGTTCAACCTCCACCATTTACACTGGCCGCCATGTATAGCCAATCTTGTGCTGAGAAATGGTGTTAAACCCTACAACAACAACAACAACAACAATAAATTATTTCTCAAGTTTTACAAAACATGTTGGTTTTGCTTCTCTTGTTACTTAGTTCATGACCGTGGAGAGTCTTAGGATTATAGTCATAAATATAAATATACATACATACATACATACATACATACATACATACATACATACATACATACACACGCACACACATATACAAATACACACATACATACATCCATCCATACATACATACATACATACATAAATACATTCATACAAACATACATACGTACACACAATCATACCTGCATTCAATTCTAGATACATACATACATACATACATACATACATACATACATACATACATGTATACCTAAGTACATATCTACATATGTACATACAATCACACATGCATTTAAATATCCATATATGCAGGCATGCGTGCATGCGTGTGTACATACATATATAAATTAATGCATGCATACACACATACATACATGTATACCTACGTAATCATACATTCATTCATATATACCTACGTACATATGTACATACAATCACACGTGCATTTAAATATCCATCCATCCATCCATTCATACATACATGCATACATACATACATAAGTATATGCACGCATGTATGCGTGTGTGAGCGTGCGTATGTACAAAGGGTATAAATGGATGCATACATACATTCAGACATAATGATGTGAATTAGCCATTCCAGTGTTGTTGTCCGCTAAAAGTCCCTATAAAAGCCAAGACAAATGAACATCAGAAATGTTACACCTTGCAAAGCTTTATTCAAATCAATGATCAAGTAATCTATCACTCTGAGGAAGAACCATACAGACAAGGTGCGGTCCCTAAATACGCCATGGTTAACAAGGAAGCGTTTGAACCGTTTTCCTGCCAAAAAATCAAAACATGTCACGCCCTCAATCGTGTCTTTCCTGCGAAGCCAGATCCTTTCTTGAATTTCTGGACTGTGCAACCCACAGCTCCAGATCATTCTGAATACTTTGGAGTTATTATAAACGTATCATACATGTATCTCCTTTCATATAATAGTTGCAAGTATATGGCTATATTTATTTCTATACCGAAAGTGCAATGTGTCTAGCGAAGATACATGTCAGCTAATAATAAATGCCCTTCAAAAACCATAGGTATTGTCTTTGTTGAGAATTTTAAGCAACCGCACCCTATCAGCAAATAGTAAATGAACATCAAATTCTGTATGGTGACAACATGACTTATCTTCGTAGAGAAAACTAATTGCAGAGACGATTGATCTATTTGCAGGGATTTTGTCAACAAATTTGTTACAATTTGAATGGGTTTCCTTGTTGTATTTGGTAACGTGTAATAGGACCATCTGGCAGGGAATATTGTATTACAATTAATGATAATCAGGCTTGGAAAATCTAATACAATAATGTTATCTTTTCCCCATATCTTGAATAGAAGATTGTTCCGATCTCTTAGATAGGGAAGTGCAATGCAACCTTTATATTTGGATGCGAAATTTCAGGCCGTGCAAGTTTTCAAATTCAATGATTTATTTATTTAGGATATTTCTTTAGTTTTTATTACTTGTTTGAAAATAATATTTCTATTTGCATATGATAGATCAGGAATCGGCAACCTATTTTGATAGCTTTGCCACTTTTTTCCGGAACAATTACAAAATGAACGAGAGCGTGCCACCAGTAGGAGCGAAACACTATTAAAATCGAGATTTTTGTCTGCCCTTTGCGTGTCACATATAACCTCTTGACGTGCCACCATATGGCACGCGTGCCGTAGGTTGTCAACCTTTGTGATAGATATTCCCAGGCTATAAATTCATTCTATACTATCCTGTAAAATGTCAGTGGTAAACATTTTAACGATTAATATATTCCGAAATGGTTTGTCTGTCTTAAATCTTCTACAATAATACAGCTATTGGTGTTTGTCTCTCGCCACACGAATCAAATTAGCGGTGAAAAATCTGAGTATTGTGCTACTTACACCTACTTATCTACTTATCTACTCCGTAGAAGGTTTGTTTTTTTTTTCCAGTTTATTGCTTTGATCATATCACATTAGCCCTAGATATTTTCTGTACAACTGGTACATGATGCCTATACAACATATTTAAGGGATATTCCCCTGTAATATCAGCCGCAGCCACAAAATGGAACCTACGATTCTGTAATGGTATGCAATCTATCAGAAATTTTAATCTGCCATCCACTAAGAAAAATGTAAATTCGGAACCTGTTCATATGAATTGACCGTTAATATACATAAATACCTTTCACACAAAGATGTTTCTAATAAAGCAGTACCAGCATTTGCTGTTAAGCATATGGTTCGGGAAGTAAACAATGAAGATAACAGGCCTTGAAATCTCCAATTATTTCAGGACCGACCTTCTGGTTAAATATAGCAAGTCATTCAAATCTTCCGCAATTGACATTAAATTCGTAGACGAAGACCACCACAAGCAAAATATTTGATTTGTTCCACTCTAATAACTCCGGCATTACCAGTGCTTGAGAAAGAATGAACGCATTGCTATTCTCCTGAATCCTGTTTGCTTCAGTCTTCCAATTTCGTGGTTAAACTGATGACAAAATTTGAGAAATCTTTAAACTCAAGGTGTATCGTTCATAGGAAGGCAAGCTGTTGGGACATATACCGATAGCCATAGAGTACTGCAAGAAAAGTGTAGGTAAGGTGAACCGTACTATACCCTTTGTACATTCCATGCAGACAGATGTAATTAATGGTTAAACATTTGCAGCCATAACGATAAAAACATAGCATTAATCAGGAACCAAAGGACGTTAGTTGCTGAACCAGCATTTCTATTTGAAATTTGTTCTTCGTTCTCTAAAGTCACTGACAACAAATATTTTGCTTTAATCGGCATACTTATCATACAATTTTATTGCCCATATAAAATATGTTAAAAAGCCTCTCTTTAAAATCCATATTGAATCTGAATTATCTGTAGTTATCAAAAACAGCATGCATGAATTCGTATTCTCTTACTGGACATTTTGTTCCATGGTGAATGTCCAGTAATTTCCCTTCATTTATTTCATAATACATCTGATACGCTTTTTTTGTTCAGACCTAAACTTTGCATTCTGATATTCTGTAAATGTATGCTCTTTTCTGAAGCCCACAGTATTGTTACAACTCCATGGTTTTAAATTAAGTGGCAGAAAGAAGAAACCTACAAGTTTTGTATATAACTTACATAATTTAATTCTCTAAGTTATACAATGAAAAGTTTTGAGAGCAACTACATTATTTTGAACGGAATCCTAAATAATCCTGAAAGATCTATCACAAATCCAAAAGAATAGGGTGTACCGAATGAATTTGATGTCTTGAATGCCCTAATGTACCATTAGAGTTGGTTGTGCTGAAGTGTCTACAGTCTTAATGTAGTGTTGTCCAAAACGTTTTTGAATAAATTCACAATGATCCTTCTATACTGTTTAGTCCAAACAGTCCTTTGATCACTTTGAAGTTCTAATAAATTACGTAAATAAGCGATTCTTCTCAAATTAAGTCTAAACAGAACATTAAATACTTATGGAGACTGAACATAAGATAAAAAGAGCAATCAAAGTATGAATAATTATTCCCTTCCCTCCTTATATGTCTCCAAGATTATATTACAAAGTCCCATGTTTCACAATACATCGCCACGTAAAATATGTTGCAATGATCAAAGATAATAAAGGAAAACTATATCAAAACTGTAAATAAGAACATTTTCAAGCTAAGAAGGCATCGATAGCAACCTTATCTTAAAATAGAATCCACTATGATCCTGAACACAAATTAGCCATGAAATGTCCTTTTTATAAATGATGATTACAATCTACAATCGTTGGCAAAAGTTACACACAATATAGATATGCATAACATTATATATTGGTTGTGATAAGATTGTTTTCCCCTTTAACATTTGACCAGTCTTGATAGTTAATGTTTATGTTCATGCAAGCAGACGTTACTACAGTTGCTTCTCTCATAATGTTATGTCATGAAAGTCCGGTCACTTGTGCAGACGTTTTTTCATTATTTTCTATGACAATACGTTGGCAACAGCAATGTTGTCTAGAGAACAGTTGGTTTGAATTTCCTTGCTTTGAGCCGGAGTGCTACACTTTACCAGGTTGTTATTGTTCTTTTCAATTGCTTTGCATTTTGTTGCTATTGTTGTCTTTTCAGGTTTGTTCAACTAATGCTTCCGCCGTTGTGTACCTACATCTTGCCTTTCTTCCACTAAACTGACCATAGATAATTGAATTCAATGTTTGACATTACTCACTATATCTGCTACATTTGTTTATGTCTGCGCGTCGTAATTTAAATTTGTCTGTTCTGTATTGTTTTTTCTTACACATTAGAAGTATCCCCTGCCTGTTTGCTTTCATAGCTTCCATCTGATTACTTCAGAGACACATATCATTCGATAAATTCTTCGATCTGGGGCCAAAGGTGGCCTAAGGCGAATGCCTCTACAAACCATTCACATCTCAACCCTGTCCGCCTAGTTTCGAATCTCGGCTTGGCCAACTCAGATACAAGAGAAACCTTACCAGCAATTGCTTTTAAGTCATTGTTTCTTCCCTGGCTCGTTCTCCACAAATTATACCAAAAGCCAAGAATAGCCTCTCATGTGCCACAGTTGATGTTAAACCCCAAAACAAACATTTGCTCTTCTTCTTCATATGTATGAACTACGATTCTAGTCTAACCCATCTAAAACCTCTTACGTGAAGTCCATATCAGAGATGATCTAGTTCGTCTTTCAGTAATTTCTTTAACCGTTTAAGCTGTAATGCGATATATTTATAAAAGCTATTCATGGCCATTAGTTTATATAAAGATTTATGCTTTTGCAAACTTTTCATTGCAATCGGTTGAGAAAGGCAGTATCAAAGTGGGACTTATAGTCCTTAAAGTCTTATAGTCCTTATTGTAGGTTCAGAATATTACGACGACTTCTTATAAAACTGACCACAACAGTGAAGCCCAGTGATATGCAAACTCGTTGAAGTAACGATACCTTGTGTATGGTCGCATCCGACTTGAACTTTTAATCTTGTCAATATTAAACAAACTCCCGTATCAAGTTGCTGATTAGCAATCAGTACACACAACATACACAATCCCTGTTAGTTGTTAATTGCCTTGACTGTGCCAAACGGATGTGTACTGAAAGAACAATGTATCAGTTTATTAGATATATACAGTTCCATGATGGAATACACAGACTGATAATAAGTACTCACTGTATGCAAATAGTGTGCTAGGTGGCTCAAAATATATACCGCCATATATAGTACAGACTTTCCCGCTCTAGTTTTTTATTCTATATATATATATATATATATATATATATATATATATATATATATATATATATATATATATATATATATATTAGCTTTCCGAAATAGAAAATGCCTTCTTTGAAAGACACAGCTAGATTGCAGGGTTCTAAATACAAAAGGGAATCAAACATTGGCGAGAAAATGTATATGAAAACCGGAGAGATTTTATACGTGATACATAGAGCATTACATTGACCCAGAGTATGCAATTTTGTAAAATGCTCTGTGAAAGTAATAAAACTTCTGCTCTAAATAAAAATATCCTCAACGACTAGACTAATTTAAAGCTCTAATATGCACACACAAAAAGCTTAGAAACACTGGAAAAGTAAAGTACATAAATCCAATCTCGTAGCAAAACTCCAATCACCATAATAACCAGGTAATGTGAAACGAAAATGTTCTGGCATGCCATTATTGCCCGAAACACTATTCAAGCTTATATATACCGTTGACAAAAATAGCATTTATGGAGTGACATCTGCTGTGCGTTCTTATAATTTGTAAGGACATTAACGATTATACTGTTTTGCCTAAAGACTATAATATCTACATGAAGATCATAATACGTTCTAATTTCTCGCAAGATTTCTTTATTTTGTTTAACCTCATTTTCGCTTCTATAACAAATGTTCTAACTGGTTCGTTGATGGCAAATCATGTTTGATTATCAAAGCAATAATCAATTTCTTTTCTAACCATAGGTACATACATACATACAAACATACATACATACATACATACATACAAATCAATAAATAAATTTATTACTCTAAGCTACCAAGTAAACATTTAAGAGAGACTTGTGTTTTCAAAATGATATAATGCAGAATGCCCGTGAATGAATTCACAATAATGCCAAATGTCAATGACAACTTTGTAATTTCAAAGAATAAATTAAATAATCGATTCCTCTCAAATTACATCTGTATACAGTAGTTAATGATTTCATGAACTAAAACTGAAACGGGAAACAATAATTAGTTTTTCCCCAACAGTGCATAAAAACCTAAGATACAATAAATCGACCAGGATGTAGGACACAAGTTCGCTTCAAGATCAGTCTATATTTATAAATGAGGTAAGACCATGAACTCAAATATCAAAAAACTATTTCTTTATAACTTATGCGCATGACAAAACTCAATTAGACTAGTAACCTATTATCAATCACAGAACAAAGACCAAAGACAAACTATAAATTAAATATACCTATAACGCCTCCCCTCATAAAGATACAATATATATATACAATAGATCTTTCTTTACATATTGTTCAAATATACATATGATGCTATATTAATTATAATTATATAGAAAGATGTCTTATGAATGACACATATAAAGCAATATAGAACTTCTATACATGCGAAAGAGCACCTTGAAGCAGATTTTCTTTTCACTTAATATGCCTAATGGCAATATTGAATTCCTGCAACATTAAATTCCATCTCAATTATCCCTAGGTTTTGGTTTGTTGAGGGATGTGATCACTGAATACAAAAATCGTAAAAAGCTGAACTAATTAATGTTCACTTCAACGTGATGCAAAGACAAAATCAAAGTCAAACATTACTTCAGGATTCTGGAACAAAATTTCTCTAGAGCTATTTTGAACTTACATTTTATAGACAAATAGCAATTAGATGATCATTACCAATTTGGTCTTCGTGATTCAATACCCTTCCCAGCACTAGACACTTGCATCAACAGACATTGTAAAAAATTGACTGAAATTTGGAGTTGAAAGAACCCGTACATTATTACGTGCGACTGTAATTAATGAAAATCCTCCGGACATTTGGCATACCACTGAAATTCCATTTCTTACACAGTAAATTTGGTCAATGGTTCAGAAATTATAGAACCACTGAGAATATATTTCGATGATATCCGTGAATTAATAAAAGAAACCTCATCTGAATTTTACTAACAATTCCTAGAAGTTCAAATAATGACATTTACTTTAATTTTACACGCATGACTTGACCATGTCCCACAATGCGTCCTAGAAATGTAACTGAAGCAAGGAAAATTTCATTACTAAATACATTAATTGTTAAATTTGCACCACTAAGCCGACAAAGAAAGGTTCCACGGGTTGCAAAACGATCTTTCTAGGTATTATTGTAGCTGATGACGTCATCTATGCACTTGTCACACGTATCTAGAGCAGGTGTGGTCATATTTATTAAACGCTGGAATACTGTGGGAAAATTGTTCATACCAAATGATATCGTTCCGGTGGCTTAGTGGTTAAAGCGTCCGCTTCGGATGCGGGAGGTCGCGGATTCGAACTCCGGCCAAGACATACCAAAGACTTTAAGAAAATGGTACTAATAGCTGCCTCTCTTGACACTCAACATTCAGGGGTTAGTGTTAGGACTGGCCGGCCTGGTGTCAAGATACCGGGTGGAACATAATGATACATGTCTTAGGCATGGTACCCTAGTGCTAGATATCACTATAAACTGTCACACTGCAGACATCGTAGCGATATGACTGAACAATTTTTAAAGCTACGTTAAAAATCCAAATTCCACACACACACTTCCAATTATGTAAATGCAGATATATGTCCTTTGCTTTGGAAATGAATCTGTTTTAGTCATATTGTTCATTTTTCTCTATCGGTACACACTCAGAATGTAAATATCTAGTTTAGGCACAAGAATATCGTGAACTAAAAATTACATTTACTTGGCTCAATGAAATAATGATCTAGCAAGTATTGGAGCTCTTTTTCTCAAATGGTCGTGCTTGAGAGGATTCATCCTGTAAGGATGCTGTTTCGCAGGTGTAGAATCTACAATCTCGACATCAAGATATAATTTTTATTGGAGTTGGAACATAAGGAAATAAGTCGTCATAGTAACATTGTATTTGTTTTAATTCGCTCTTTTCTCGTGCTTGAAATTTTTGGTCAAGACCTTGATATTTATGAATTCAGAAGAATGGCTAAACAAAGTCATCTCAGTCAGACTACATTCCATCCTCAACATCCTCACTGTTTGCGACATATACAACTAAACTGAATGAATGATTGACTGGGCTATATGTAATAGATTACTATTTTGGGATGTTTATATGACGAAGTAGATTCTGTTTCAGCCTCCTATGAGAATTAATGATAAATTGTATGTCATTTACCTTCGTTTCAATTATGCAAGGAGTAGACCTATCATTAGTTCTAGCTACTTGACAAAACTTTGATAACTGATATTTGAAATTATAGATAAAATCCAGAAGATTACGTTTGGTACCTTCAGTTGAAACACAATTTAAAACATCTTTAATGGTCCACGGACAGTACTTCCGAAAACTAGTTCAAAAGACTACATACTAATGATTTGTGAACTGATACTAACAGCAAACAACAGTAAATGAATACCCGCATCCAAATCTTTTCCTGTATCAACACTATGTGACCAAGTCATATTGTCAAACGTCTGATGACATCTTTACAAAGCACTTGACTTTCAGAGTAAACGGCAGAAGATTTAAACTAATTAAACAATTTAAAAAATTAAACTAATTAAAAAACTACCTAATTAATACATAAGTTGTCGGACAATTCCAGACATTACATTTGATCATATTAGCCAGATTTGGGAAGCCCAAAAGTTGTAAAAAAAAAAAAGAATTAAAACTGTTACTATGGTTTTAATATTAATATTTCTCCAAAGAATGTTCTCTGGAAATCTTGAGTGTTTGTATTTTTGTCACGCTAGTTAGAATAATGAAAATAATAAGTAAAATCCGGATCACTTTGATCAATATCTAATGATTAATCAATATCCGGAGCAAAGGTGACATCATCAAAATAACGAACAATAGATGTGTCAGCTAATGGAAAACTTTCCTAATCGGCAACATTCTCATGATCGCTTTTTATCATACCTCTTTTAATGGCACAAGCGTGTCATAAATGAGAAACAGGCTTAAAGACCTAATAATATGTCCTTACCTTAAATATTTTCAGTGTTTTTTCTGTTTTCTAATTTCATGGTGTTTGTTTTTTGTAATCAGATCATTATATATGTTTGTCTAATGCACTTAGAGCTTCTAAAGATTAGGCGCTATACAAAGTCTTCGTTATTATTATTATTATTATTATTATAAATCAGGATTTCATTTTCGATAGGATTAACGTTGAGTGCCCGATTGAGATTTGAAAGTATTAGTATGAGACTAAGATGATTTTTTTTACCAAAAACTGCTACAGAAAGACTTATTGACTAAAGATACTTTGTGAGCCAACAAATAATAAACAGCTGTTCGAGCAGAATTTTTCAAATGTATAGCTCTTCTTCAGAATAATGTCTTGTCATCTTTTTGGATGCAATTCGTGAATTCGTCAACTAATATGAGCTATTTGAGGTTACCGTAATCTTGATCAACCTTCTTGTCTGAACTACACTTTTGAAATAGGTGTTATTTTCATCTTGCAAACTCGAAAGGGGTTAGTCCGGTTTCTGCTTTGCATGTTCTAAACAGTTATCGATATGCCTCAATCACTAACTCAAAATCCCTCAAAGTATATACATAAGCCCATCATACTTAATAGTTTTTTGTACCGACAGTGCAGTGTAGATTTCTTGGTGTTTGTTAATAAGCACACGTTGTAATAATAAAGTCCAATATTTTCTCTTGGCCATTTCAAGTTTTCTCCAAGTGATAAAACTAGTTATCTACCCTTTCCCTAGAAATAGGTAAAAGCCTAATTTTTCTGAAAACAAACATACCAGAGCTTGTATGCCCATGTGTGGAGTGGAGTGTTCTCCGCGTGAAATTTCTAATTTAATTAACCTCTACTGCAATTCCCTCGATTATTTCCCTCTCTCGCTGCATTTCCTTCCTTCTCTCTACATCTGGGTTTGTATTTCCTGTTATCTTCGCATTCTGAAGCTGAAGCTTTGTTAATTCCAATTCCAACTAGGTTTTATTTAACTTCAAATAATTTGCTATCTAACCCAGAGACAAACTTACAAATCACACCCAAAGCATTATCAAACAAAATCTGACCTACCACCAAATATTGAACTAAAATAGTCTTTACCTTTTCGTTTGTTACACAGTCTATAATTTCAGAAAGATCATAAGGTCTGGCACGCTCAAGCACTTTGTTCATTTCCAAAAATTCTAAACACTCCTGGGTAGGTTTAAACACATTCTTGCACTAGAAATTTGAAATTGAAATCGTTACCAGGGACAAAGAACCAGAATATCTTTGCAGTAATTCACAATAATCCCAAAATACTATTTTAGTCGAAACAATTAATGAATACTTTGCTATTGAATGAATACGTTAAATACACGTCTCCTCTCAAATTATACCTTAACACACCAGTAAATGACTCCAAAGTCTGAACTAAACAGGAATTCATAATTTTGTTTAACACAACCTTATATAAAAACCCAAAACACAATACATAAGGCTAGATCTAGAACTAAAGCATCAGTAAGAAATTTATTTATAACTTACAAATATGACAGAACTCTATTTTTAATCACAGACAAAAGTTAAACACATAATATAAATTAAATATACATCACAAAACTCTTTCTCACGTCCAAAACAATCAACAACATATTATTGACTTTTGCCGTTTCTTTGAAACATACATCATTTGGTACGATCATTCCTGTACTACAGGAATGACTATTCCCTTTCCAAAAACATAAGTTATCTTTAAATATTTTCCAGATATCCCTGCAGAAATTAATAGCACTTTCTTTCCCAGAAATAGTTTTTTTCTTTCAAACTACTCCCATTACACCACATTCCCTGCTTTAAAATTTAAAATGTGTAGACAACTTTGTAATTGCTTGTCATTTTAAATATTTTGAAAGCGTTTAATGCCTTTCTAATTCTAAAGCATTTTATCTCTTACTTATATATACATTTTACTTATATAACGTTTATTTCAAACTTTGTCTCTGACATCAAATGAACGTAGCTTTGAGCATCCCTCTGCTAGCCGCATGCTTTTATATGTTTGAGTACGATCATTCCTGTACTACAGGAATGACTATTCCCTTTCCAAAAACATAAGTTATCTTTAAATATTTTCCAGATATCCCTGCAGAAATTAATAGCACTTTCTTTCCCAGAAATAGTTTTTTTCTTTCAAACTACTCCCATTACACCACATTCCCTGCTTTAAAATTTAAAATGTGTAGACAACTTTGTAATTGCTTGTCATTTTAAATATTTTGAAAGCGTTTAATGCCTTTCTAATTCTAAAGCATTTTATCCCTTACTTATATATACATTTTACTTATATAACGTTTATTTCAAACTTTGTCTCTGACATCAAATGAACGTAGCTTTGAGCATCCCTCTGCTAGCCGCATGCTTTTATATGTTTGAGCTCCTTTTTATTGCCTTAGAAATAAATAAATATCCAAGTGTATGGTTCAAACAAGTGAGAGAGGATACTGCTCTTTCTGTTGCACTTCCGAGTCATAATTAGCCAAGGGCACCTTTTGCACTGTTACATATCTGACAGCAATCATTGCCCTAGTGTAAGATAGATATATTTGCGAAGCACGTCCTTCCGGTTCGTGTTGCGGACATAACTAGAAATTACATAAGATTTTAAGGCCGTGTTATCCAATATGTTGTGTATTTCGTATATAAACTGAAGTTAGCGATATTATGTTCACGGGTTCCGTTTCTACTCACGAACAACAAGTACACTTCTGGTACAAGAGCAGGTAAGTCTATTTATATTGTATTACGCCTTATCGTTTTGGACCATTGACTATGTACCGTGTCAAACAATTTTTAGACACTTTATATTAATTCATTTCTTAATATTTTTTTATTCTTGAGCACAATCTAAAAGCACAATTATGACTGCTGACTGCATATACGAAACACTATTTTCCATTTCACACAACAGGGTACCTCAATAGTGTCTTCCAATAAAATGTGCACTTTCATTATTGTAACACGGAATTCAAAATATATAGCCATAGTATATTTCGTATACTTACTTTTTTTTTTCTTAATTTTGTAGTCATGAATACCCTGTTAGTACTCTGCATTATTGCATTTATTTCAACAATCGGTATGGCCTCCGGATATCTTACCGGAAGCTCCTACGGCGGGTATGGAGGTAATGGAGGAGGTAGCAGTTTCATATGTGAGTACCTTATTGTTATATTAACATCTCATATATATATATATATATATATATATATATATATATATATATATATATATATATATATATATATATATATATATATACCATATATATATATATATACCGTACTCATAGCATACATTTCCTGACACTAGTATCTACTTTTCTTGGTGCTTGACTATTTCATAAGGATGATGTGATTATGTCTGTCCATTTCCGACCCCATGATCTAATTTATGAAACGTGATATTTAATTTGTTTGAGCGATATTTATATCTAAAACTTTTATCAAATGCAGATAGAAATATGAAATTTTTGCACAGTAGAAAATATTGGCTTATTAAAATTACCATCACTGCAGTGATTACCCATCCATGCAATAATATTGTACTGTATATTGTTAGATCTGTTACTCTACAAGGAAGGCATAAGGTGTGTACAATGTTTCATTTGACTGATTAAGAACTATTTTAAAACCAAAAATTTAGGTCACCATGAAATAGAGTAATCTGTGCCTGTCAAAGCAATAAATGAAGATGCAGGACAATGTTATATATATATATATATATATATATATATATATATATATATATATCTCTATATATATATATATATATATATATATATATATATAAGGATCGTTATTCATCGTATGGTTTCGACTATAGATAGTGAAAATTGGTGTGATTAAATATCATGCTCCAATCTGTCACTCAACAGAACGCGGTTGAGTTGAATGAGTAGTATTTTCCGAGAAGGTTGAGAACTAATAAATTGTAAAGTGTGAGGGAAAATTAAATTGCACAGAAACATATATCTCGTATTAAAACAATTTGGTGAGTCTAATGTACCTAGTCTGCTTTCTCTCTTTCCGTATAGGAGAAACATATACATAAAACTGCATAAATGATCAGAATATTACAAGAAAACATTTCTGATTTTCTAACTTGATTAACATTCACGATACATGAAGTAAAATAAAATATTTGTACTGATCTGGAAGCTATAAAAAGATATAAGCAGATGTGAGTTATATTCTACTATACGGTTTACTTCCACACAGTCTACATTCTCCTTTTCTTTCTTGCCTCTGATATCGTTGCAGATATATTCGTGATACTTATCATCATACTCTTTCTGTTCAATCGTCCTATAAGTGGAAAGTAGACTCAAACGTGATGGTAAGTATGTGTTTTGAATAACTAAAATATGAAACCTTTCCGAACGATATACATTTTAAAATTTTTAATTTATTTAAATAATTTGACGAGTGGAAATTTGTTGTATTTGAAAGATTGACGTCCTTTAATTTTGAAACGTAATGTCGTTTCGGTAATAGGAATTTTTTTTTACATAAGGTGCTTGAATTTAATAGGTACTGTTCCATGAATACTGTATGTTTCGCGAACAAAGGCATTGTTTTGTAACTTTAAAACACATCCAATGGTTTTGAAATTTTAAGGTTGCACCAACTTCATCTGAAATAATATAGTTTTGACATTCCTGGTCTTTGTACCGCTCTCCTAACTTATTTCTTTAGTAAAGTTTACAACAAAACAATTATATAAAATATATAGTATACAATGTTCCCGGGACACCCGTACAGAATAATACAAAATTAATGAGAGTAAAAATGTTCGTCTTATATTAATACAGTGACGTTGTAGATGCAACTGTATTGTATAAAATGTGAGCTCAAAGGTACAATTATATCCTCATATATGGACATATAAAAAAAGTTTACTTTTACCATCATGGCCGCTATTGGATGTGTTTGATTTTGTTTTTCAGGAATACAAGCTTTTCAAGCTTACAATTGGCAAGTGCTGTGGAAAGAACATTGAATAATGTTACAAGCGTAGATTCAACTGGCAAATAAATAATATTTGATTTAATTTTAAATGCTGTTTTGCTCAAATCTATGTAGAATTACCATATACTTTGTTCGATATGTTACTGATGGAGAATTATATATATATATGTCTCTCTGTCTGTCTGTCTGTCTGTCTCTCTCCTTTTTGACATAATTTAATTTTAATCTATAATATGTATTGATAATTTCCAATTTAAATTGTACTGGTAATTTATTAGATGCCTGTCTGTCTGTGGATCTGAATGACTGACAGACTTAAATTCCATTTAGACAGAGATTTAAACAGCTTTATTAAAAGCAGGATAATTACACAACAATGAATCACACAAAAAGCGGGGAATGCTTTTCACCTCGCGTATATAAATTGAAAATAAGAAACATTTAAGTATGCAAATAAAAGTTTCTTTAGAAATGTTAAAGCTGACATCGTTGAAATTAGTATAACTGTGGTATTATTTAATCACTTCTCTGCTGTCATGACTTATACAAAGAATGTAAGTAAACGTGGTAAATATTGCTATTTAGCTATTATTAAAAATTAGACAGTGCACATAACATATTCAGACATATTATGTGGTGGAATATAGTCGGGATTATAACATTGTATACATTCCTACTGCAATCATTCGCATATATATATATCAGATAGATAGATAGATAGATATACCTTCTATACATAATAGAAACTATTTCTCAAATTTTGCATCATCTGGCTATAAGTTCATCCAGAAATAAGCTTTCCACACATAAAGAAAGAATGTGGTATTATAATTTACGACAAAAGTGATGTTGTAATTTATGACACCATCGATGTACCGGCGTGGTCAACTTTAGAACGTGAAACAGCCTCGGTGCTGATCTACGTATGACGTCATGATCTGTCTGGGACGATCCACACCTCATGGAGGAGAGTTGAATGCGCTCTTCTTGTGAACCTAGCGGGAAATTGCGATTTTGCTAGACAATAGGACATTTTAAAATTGAAATAGCCAAATATATGCAGGAACAGGATTTAGATACAATTAAGAAAAGGCAAAATACAGTGTTTCAGTTGTGACATGTAACTGAACAGAGGGCAACAAATACTTTACCCAGCAAAATCCATGTTCACTTTTCTCCGCTATAAGTACATTCCTTAGTTCGTGAGAACATGATCTAAGAACTCTTGTCATTTAGGGTCTGAGGATATCAACTTCAACTATATCTTAATGTGTTATATGTAGTAAATGGTGTCTACATTAAACAGGAAGGCTGATTACATTGAAAAATGTTCAATGGTTCAGACGAAAACACAGCACATGTTATTAAATTTGTGCTGCCAAGACTTCTATGCACAATGTTGCAAACATTCTCTGGAAACGTGTCAATGAAACGATAAAATTCGTAGAGGATTTCCAGCTGACTTTAGAATAATTCGTTCTCCAAGACGATAATCTATTGAATTAATGATACTGTGTTGTTTAAGTTACTATTTTTCCTGGATTTTGTTTACCTGACCTGTAGGTTTAGTTTGGCACATGTGAATGTATTTTGCTGAATGCAATGAGACTCAGTCGAGGAATACATATCTACGATTAATAGAAAGTTTTCCACAGTTAACATTTACCAGTAATTATGTATTGGTCTTAATGTAAACTAAACAAAACACTTTAAACCATAAAAAATGTTCTTGACTGAAAAAAGATCTCGGAAGCAAAACATACAGTCGAGACGTAGCTCTGTTAGGAGTGGTTTAATATATACAGGTCTGCATATGACTACAAGAATAATAACAACAACAACAAAATCAAGAATCCACATCAATCAAAATGTAACAGTAAGAGCGTAAAATATAAAATCGCAATAAAACGGTGTTCCATACATTGTCTCATTTTAGAAAATGTCAAATGTTTAATTTTTTATAACCTATCTTGCCGGAAATATGAACCTAAAATTAGGTGTCCACTCATCCTTCTTATTTATAGTAACGTATAATGTATGCACTTATTTCCTATCTGTTTGCTATGCTTCAAAGTTCTGAAGTTCTATGTCCTGAATATTATCTACAGTCACTGACAAGGAACTTACCCAGTTATTATCATGAAAGACGATATTGTACACGTGTCGTCTAGTACAATGTCTTGGAAACACAACTGATCTATCGCTAAGAATAATTCCCTTTAATATGGGCTCTGTCCATGGTGCTTATGACCAAAAAAGAAATATTTCTCACCTATCAAGAAAGTATGCAACTGCAACAGTAAATCATACTTTCACAGCACAGATATTGGTACAGAATGAGAGCTTGAATACAATATGCTATTATCGAAAGCAAATGTCACGTTTACCTTAGTTTTCGAAAACGATACTCCGTCATTCGAAACCAAAGATCAGGCGTTAAAGGGTCATAATTATTGGTCAATATCCTTTCCAGTTCCACCCTACAAAGTTTCTAAGATGTAAACTGGGACCTTTTTTATTTGACTTTTCCCAGAATCAATTGCTTGAGATATTACTTTACTCTGTCTGAAACCACGAGGCAATAGTACGGATACAATTTCTTAAGACGATTCAGGAGTTAACTGTTTGGTGGGGTTTGATTCAAATTATGGACTATGTAAAACAAAACCATATATATAAACATTCTAGAACCAGAATTACAGCAGTTGCAACAGTTACTACCAAGTTAAAGTAGTGAAGAAGCGGGAAACGGAGACGAGAAGGAGGAATAAAACCCATAGGAACGGTGATAGGAATGGAAGCAACACTTACTTTCCAGTTTTCTTTAACACTTAGCTAAGAGAATCTTGATTTTGATTTTCGTATCATTAAGGTTGTCGTATCTAAATCTAAGACAACAAGACAAATGTTTATTGATAATTCAAGAAGAAAAGGTGGAGGAATATCTGGAAGACGCTTAGATTCTCATTAAAGAACAGATAATCTGGAAAGAATAGTGTAAAGATTTGCTTAACCATACAAAAACTCCATTAACAAACACCGCATTAAAGCTCTTTTGCGTCGGAGTATCGCTAATTCCAGCGCGTTGTCTTTCTTGACACACAGGTTAACAAGAGAGGCCAATTCTGAAATCACTGCCTGTCATTACGTTTAACATCTAATGAGGTGAAGAAATGAATACCAGATAATGTAACTACCTGTTGAAACATTGCTAATCTACGTACCCTGGAATCCAGTGGTCTGTCCCAACGACTAACTTCCCTATCGAGCACTAATGACTTTCGAACAAAACCCGCCCAATTACAGTCACCAAAGACGATATTACAAACTATTTTAGAGGAATGCTGTTTCGATCCAAATACGTAACGTGAGCTTAAAGGGATTCAATTCGATGGCGTGTGGACAACATTGTACCTAGTTTTCTTTATCAACAAAGACACGGAATATCCATTAAAACAATGGCGGCCTGATGTTGGACCCTATGAAGTATTAACATAGAATGGCCGTTTCGTGATCTAAATGGTTGTCTCGTCTCTTCAGTTCACAAGCGTTGTGTCAATGTTAAAATCAACGTTGTCAAACTCATGAACACGTTCATGCGCAATGTGATTTATATTTGTGCCTGAAACCACCAACGGAATTAAAGAAATACTACTGAAGAGGTGGGGCTGCTCTAATATTCCATCTTCATTTCTTTTTTAATGATAAATTAAGCGGACTAATTGAGACGTGATAATTTGGTAAAAATAAAACTACTTTGGTTTTGGTTATTTTATCAATCATGTTTTTCTAACATCCTGTAATGCTTTTTTATCACCATTTTTTAACTTTCTTCAGTTTCTAAGCTGGATGTTTTCTTTCACGTCCTCAGTCAAGGATGATTTCGTTCGTGTCTGCGTACGAAACTTCGCGACCTTTTCATTTAGCACATACACTGTAATGTATGTTTCTTTATTTCTTCTTCATGTTGTTTACTTTCATGAACTAGGTGACAACGAACCTTCACGTACATTATGAATGTGAATAGCATAATTCGCTACTACACATTAATGCTTCACTTTCACCACACGAGAGGCAGTACTCTGTGATATTTTTCAAAATAAACGATCAATGTTGCACACATTCATTTAATAAAAAGAAGAGAGTGTGTGTGTGTTGGATTTTTAACGTAGCTTTAAGGATGTTTAAGTGATACCGCTACGATATATGCAGTGTGGCAGTATATAGTGATGCCTAACACTGGGGCATCATGCCGCAGACATGTAGCATCATGTGCCACCCAGTCGCATTATCCTGACACCAGACCGACCAGTCCTAACGCTAACCCCTTAATGCTAAGCGCCAAGCGATTCAGCTGCTAGTACCTTTTTTATAAGTATCTGGTATGACTCGTCGGAGTTCGAACCCGAGTCCTCTCGCGTCTGATGCGGACGCTCTAACCACTAGGCCACCGGAGCGGTATTAAAAGAGAAAAAAGATGCTAAAGATCCGTCTCCATAGAATTATATCTAATAGATGACCTACTGACGCAACTTACAATCGAGCTTACTCCTTTTTGCAATCGAGTGAGAGATGCAGAAAAATTGAAACACCGGTCATACAGTTGCAGTGGACGATACAATTTTTATTTACGATGTGCAATGGCAAACGTACAGTATACTTTATATTCATGGGCTATTCAAACAGGTATAAAAAAAAAAATGTCTTCACCTTTACACTACGTAAGCTATATTACAATGCTTTCATGAAAATTATACTAAGCATATATATATATATATATATATATGCTGCTATATATATATATATATACATATATATATACTATACTCTTCCTCTTCCTTATATATATATATATACATATATACCTCCTGTATATATATATAATTAACTTGCTGTCCATGCTCAATTGAAATTATGTCAAAGATAACATGACGTATACAGTAATATAACTGCATATTATTTTATAAAGTTAAAAGAGTTATTGGTTGAATTTTAGAAATTTTAAAGAATAAAATCCCCGTGGTTTTCCAATTTAATACTTTATAAAGCGAGACCATAACTGCACTTCTTTCATGCACATTAACTTCTCTAGTTCTCTTTTACAACCTTTTGAGCAAGGTCACTATCACATCTTCTTTTTCTAGTGTAACGCGAAACAGTATATTTTAATAAGCCGTGGTAAAGCCTGTTTAATGACGTGCGGATTTGCTCCAATGACTTTGTGAATCCGTTACACCACTCCGCATCAGAGCGTTAGACTGTAAACATCAACCGTTTTGTATAATATACATGGCCGAATTGCATGCACAGGAAGCGAACGTTTTGTACTTCTTAATGAAATTTATTGTGTGTCTACTATATCCAATCAAATCAAATCTGAACAACAAAGCCTTTGGAAATTAAATTCTTATTTAAAACATGTGGTATCATGTTTAGTTTGTGTAAATTTGACGTTTGCTTTAATAACACAAAAAATTACGTAACATATCTTTGTGTTCATATACGTTCGAAGTCTTTCAACTTTAGCAGAAATGAGCCATTCTTTTAACTTAAACAAGTGAATTGATTTCTCATAACTTTATGTAACTTCAGCCTGCAAAAGCGATCTCAGCGAGATAGTTTTCATGTATTCACGTTTCTCTACAGACGATAGCGTCTGAGAAAATAACATAACCATAAAACCAGACCTCAGTATTAACACCATTTGAATGGACAGTCTGAGATACTTCATCACTGCACACGCTAGAATTGCTTTCTTGGTCCTGCAAAATGACATTTTACGTGTCTTATATGCACACGCACTAAATAATTTACAAATCTTACCTGGTGGCTTAAATAAGACATTTGTGATGTGGAAAGATATTACGTGGAAAAGAAAGGCTTTGCAACACATTTAAAGAATATTTAGTTCCATAAAACATCAAATTGATAGCAATTTGTAATCGGAAGCGTATGTTCCATTAAGTCTATTACGGTTCTTAAATTCACAGTGTAATGACTATTTTACGGTATAGTTGTTCGCACCACGCTGACAGGAAAAAATGTTGCACTTACTATATCTGCACAACGATTTATTTATCATTATTATTATTACTATTATTATTACATATTATATTACATTATTATTATTACTATTATTATTACATATTATATTACATTATTATTATTACTATTATTTATCATTGCTCTTTACTTTCATAAACTAAAAAGGGGTGAAAATTACTCTATTAGTTTTTTTTTATTTTAGCGATGCTAACGATTATTCAGTCATGTATTTAACACGATGTGCCATACCAATCCCCTATAATATATCCTTCACAACCCCAACCCCCCACCCACCACCCACCCCCGCTCGTGGCTACTATCATAAAAGCAAATAATTGTCATACACTAAACGTAAATCAGAATGTTGCAGTAAACACTATTTTGTTATTTTTTAATGTTGCTCCTCCCCTTTCTTTGACATCACACAAATAAATGTATGGATAACATAGATAACATAAAATTAAAATAAATGTATAGATAACATAAAATTAAAATAAATCAAACTGCATAAACTAACAGTCCTTAAATAAAAAATAAGCTTGGTCACAATTTCATTTACGTCTCTAGATACCGCACTACAACAGCCATGCCTTTAAATTAGAAAACGACACTATTTAGACACACATCTTTAGATTGAACCTAATTGAATTACGTACCTGGAACAGAAAGTATTGGATTCAGGTCAAAGAGTAACTAAAATACAAATTAAGACACACGTATTACTTGTAAAGATGAAAATACTAATTAAGGGGATATTTGTTTTCACAGCCTACCTGTTATCTAATTAATGAAATGAACAGGTACATTATTTACCTGTTCAGTTTGAAAACAGCCTTTCAGTCAAGGTTTGGCATTTATTGGGGGAGGTGAGAAGCAATATCATGATTGATTTAGTTATCAACAGACCTATTCACTATTATATAGGTTTAATAATGAGAGTCAAAACGTAATTGGGACTTTGCAATTGCAGAAAAGATGGAACCAGGCGGAAATAATAAAATAATTGAGAACAGGTTTGGCTTACAAACAATGGCGCCATACGCTTCCTATTTCAATTTTTATTTCATGTGTTGACAAATCGTTCAAAGCCAAACGGAACAAAATTATGTTTGTTGACAAAGGTTGCCAGTAATAATTTGCTATATTATGATCTGCACATGACAAATTTGATGTACACAGCACGATCCTTACTTTTCTATCTTTAAGAGCCGTTTTAATAGCTGATCATTGAAATTAAATGTCTCCTTTACTGATGTATCAGTAAAACAGTTATTTATTGCTATATGTTATAACTAACTCAGCCTAACATAACTATAGTCAACCAGTTGTATACAAATTATAGTACAATAAATATCAGTGTTTTGCTATGACTGTAAAGCATGTACGTTATAGAATATGAATGCCCACAATAAATAAAGCAACATTGAAATAATAATAATAACAATCATAAAATTAAGAAGAATAGCAATAATACTAATAGCAATAATAATAATAATAATAATAATAATAATGCCTGTATTTCAAATTTAATTGTCTCCAGTTGGTATAATGCTTTCAAACTTTGTTCGATCCAGCTGAGTACACTTGCACTCTCTAGTCCATTCACTTGTTCAGCTAGCAGAGTGGATTGTGTTGCTGAGTAGTCAAGGAGAGTATGGCCATTAAATATTTGTCGTTGATAGGATTTAACATTAATAAACATAATAGGTCATGTGCACAACCATATAAATCTCTCTAGTTTCCTTATAGTTCTTCCCCAAACCAAACAAAATAATTTCTAACCTTTTGTTTCAATAGTTTTTCTGTGTATTCCATTTTATCTTCTTTTTTCTTTTTCTTACTTAAGCCTCCACTTCATTCCAGTTAGTTATTAAAGTTTAGTATTACTTTAAGTCTAGACAATTTCAGACAATAATATGGGATTTCTAGTTTTCGCTAACTTCAGTTTTGTAATTTGTTCAATTTCAGTACGGCCTTTAGGCCATGTTAACTCACGCCGTATTTGACCTATAATGATAGGTTTTGGTGACTAACAAGTTGTGCTGTTTAGCGCGGTTACACTTTGTTCCTGAAAGGAGGTTCTTGGTCAGTAAATATGTATATTCGTCAGCAAAGATATGTGTTTGGCAGTAAGTAGATGTTCGGTCAGTACGTATGTGTTGTTCAGTCCAAAACGTCACCTCAAAAAGTAGTAACATATTTATACGTACGTATGTATGTATATCTGTCTGAGACATAATTTATATTACTATACTTATTTTTGTTTTAAATCTTATTTTTTCCATTTCTGTGGTGGGTATTTTTTTTTTTGTTTTTTTTTTTTTTTTACATTACTTCTTAATTCTTTTCAGTTTCGAAGTTTTATGTACTCCATTCCGTTTTCGAAACTTTAGTGCGACCTTTTGGTCACGTGGACGCGATCTTTTGTTAGTAAGGATGTGCATTGGTCTGTAAATATTGTAAATGAACAGTAGGCATGTGCTCTGGTTGATACATCTTGTTCAGTAAGAATGAATTTTTATTTTGTAATAATGTCTCAGTCAGGTTTTAGTCGGTTAGGATGTGTGTTCAATATTAAAACCCTTTTCGATGCCTTTATTGGCCCACAATGTTATACTTTCACTGAATCCCTATACGCGACCATAATGTTAAATTCCTTTTCCCATGCAACCTAATAAGTTAAAACTATGGACATTCAATTTGTTTCAATGCATTCAAATCTATCCCTATATCCGATCAATCAAAGATTACTGGAGAGTGGATTGTCCCATTTGTCCTGATACCTGAATGTTTTTCCCTATAAACATTCATTGGCTACTTACGTCGTTTCAAACATTAGTTGGTATATCGAAAAACGTCGTGTTTATCAAAGTGGGCATGCTCAACAACGGAGTGATATTTCATCCATTTATAACTCTATTCATTTTAATCGGGAAAATACAATATCATTTATTAGCAGAATCGCAGCAACCATACATTCATAGCTGTCGAGTTTAAATTGGAATTTCACGGACCAAGCATTGCTACACAAACGGTTACTCATAACCCTGAGTTTCAGATCAACGATGTTTATTTCTTTCTTTCACAAGACAAAATTGTAGGATGGTGAAGACAGTAAAATATTTATTTCTCAAGTCCTTGGTCTATATAGTTAATTTACATTACCGCAAGCATAGAAAAACAGCTTTCAATCGCTATAATGCTACACACACACACACACACACACACACACACACATACACACACACACACACATCATTATTATATATATATATATATATATATATATATATATATATATATATATATATATATATATATATATATATATATATATATATATATATTAGGACAATCAAAACATAATTTAACTAGAGAAAAACAGCAAAACTGCAAAATAAAATGCGCTTTCATATGCACAACAATCAAACTTTAGCTTGTATTTGTACTAGCACTTGAAACTTAGTTGATTTTTGGTGGTCAGCGAGTGTTATTTTGTTTACAAATATCACATGAGACATCCACACTGATTCCATTGTGTCTTATTAAATATGTCAATAATCAATAATCAATAACCAATCGACTGAGCAAATTAACCACGCCCCACTCATACCACATACCATTATTGTAGGTCAAAGTGAAAATTTCATGAGAAAGGATTACAAATATTTGCGTTTATAACGACTGGAGTTTGTATGGGATATATAGTGGAAGAGAAAAAGCTTACATAACACAGTTGACGTATACATTGAGACGTCGTGATTATCGACTATCAAAACGCAATACGGCAGGTGTTTGTTGTAAAGATCGATACACTGAGATGACATTATGCTTTTGCTATGTTTTCTTATCAATGACTTTGGGCTAAACGGATTTCCAAAACAGTCTGTCGTTTTTAGAATTAAAAGGCAGCAATAATTCCTATATGCTTAATAATGGCCGTTAGATTTGAGGTAGATGGTTCCAGGCCGCTTAATAACTACCAATGTATGCAATAGGTCACTATACTACTTTTTGACAAAGCATGACAGTTGGAAGTCGTTTAGAGATGGAATTTTGTTTTTCGTCAATTTAATTAAAAGCATATGTTCAAACGCTGGGCGATTTCAAATGACTTCGCCCTGCCTTGTGGCTAAAGTTTATTAAACTTATATTTACCAAAGTCTAAACGACTGACGACATCAGGGACAGTTCTGAATTTAGCTTAAGAAGAAAGAAAATATGCATTGCATATTGCGGTTGCAAAAGTCAGTGATTTAGTTAATAAAATATTAAAAAATAAAATACATAAATTATAATAAGAAAAAAAAATATATTAAAGAAGATATTTGTGATGTTCGAATCTACCAAAGTCGTTTGCCACGTCAAGAAGAAATGCTGTTAGTGAAAACTCCAGCCGCAACAGACTGCTTTGGTCACACCACAATACAACGATCCAGTTCAACTTACAGAATATAGTATCGCCTCCTCCATATCCTCCAAATGAACCCAGAAACCCTCCTAAATCGTCTCCCCCAATCCCCTTGGTCACGCCGACAGGTACTGGTACAGGTTTGAACACTGGTACAGTCACCTGCTGGTAGAGGATACCACCAGGCTGAACTCCCTTATAGGACGATCCGTATGTAGAGCTGTAGGCACAGTGTACAAGCTCCAATGTGCAAATCAAGGGGAGGTAATGAACAAATGTATACGAAGACATATCTGAAACATATAGGAATTATTTGTTATTATTGTCATTATATTGATATTGCTAGTAGTAGAAGTAGTAGGTGTAGTTGTTGTTGTTGTTGTTGTTGTAGGGTTTAACTCCATTTTTCAGCACACGATAGGCTATACATGGTGGCCAGTATAAATGTTGGAGGAAGAACCCGGGAAAACGCCGGAAAGAACCACCGACCCACGAGAAGCTACTGGCATGCTTTCTCACATACTCACATTGGCCGAACATGAGACTCGAACCCACGCAGACAGAGGTGAGATGGCA
>JAECUM010036816.1:0-34409 GCA_016617855.1 Megalonaias nervosa | reverse complement strand
TTGACCTAGTGAATGAACTCCTCAAATCCCCGAGTGTGTCCGCTACAAAATGTAGTTCTATGCCTTTTGTGGCTATTCACAATTGCCTTGCATATTGATAAGTTGATTGTTTTCTTTTTTAGTTTTTATTTTTCTTCACATTGATTAAATGAATATAATACATACTTATGATATAAACATGAAAGATGGTTTTCATGATAAAAGTAGAGCACTACAAAAACACATAGTTAGCTACGCCATTCACATGAACGCTGCCATTCACGTACCGGCGCATGGAAATTAATGTGGAGTATAAACTAAGCGAAATGACGAACCAACAAGAGGTAACTAAAATATTTTAATATATATACAGTTGATCAAAGTCATTATTCTGCTCTAGTACCACCAAAAATAAACTCTCTCTCTCTCTCTCTCTCTCTCTCTCTCTCTCTCTCTCTCTCTCTCACACACACACACACACACACACACACACACACACATCCTTTGGTCGGTTTGACTTAACTGTTAGCATCATTCATAAGTCCAGAGATATCGTGGGATGACACAAACGAAAATCCTCTACGTTCGTCATTTCATATTTAATTAATAATAATCGATTTTTAGAACATTATATTATGTTTAAGAAACAACAACAAAACATTACATACATCGCAGTCTGTGTACCACGTAACCGAGGAATTTCCTATATAATGTCGTCTTGGTTTGCAATTTTGTATCACTGATAAACTCTGTAGATAAATCCCAAGGAAAGTGCACACGTATCGTTACGATGAACATTATTCTTGTAGGTTACTTGGTGTAATTTCTATTTCAAGGTTATAATCCAGCCCAAATTCCTTTTCTCTCTCACTCTACATCTCTGCGTAGTTTGTCCGTTATACCGGAGAGGGGGTGGGGAACAGAAAGCAGAAAGGAATGTGATGAAAATGTGTACCATATTAAATTCATATAGAACATGAGGAATATTAATAATTTCCATTGTTATTTTCATACGTCACTAATGATTAATGTGTGGAAATTCATCATTGATCTAGAATCAACTGCAGACGGTCGCTAGAATGTCTATATATGCGTATTACTGCGCCATGGGCTGATCACAATTTGATATACCAATAGTATTAGTATATCAAATTGCTAAACGAGACCGCCGTAAAGCTGAGAGGCTTCGGGTTTCCACCAGACTCACTATTCATAAGCAAATCTATGAAGCCGCTAAGGAGAATTTTACAAACATAGTCCATACAGCGAAATCAGCCCACTACAGTACTAAGATCACGGAAAGTTCTCAGCTCCAAAGAGCTATTCGAGATTACTAACAAGCTAATGTCAAGGAACAAATGTACACCATTTCCAACTACCTTCTCTCTAGTCGACCTTCCGGACCTGTTTGCAAATTTCTTCCGTGGCAATGTACAAACCATCAGAGTTAAGCTTGACAACACAATTTCAAATGGCTCTTCGTCACCATACAGTTGCGATACAGAATTTCAGCGGCAACCGTTAGCAGCATTTGAACCTATCTCTATGGATGTAATACGTACAATTGTGATGAAGAGTGCACCAAAGTCATGCGAACATGATACGATTCCAACTTCATTGCTGCTTGAGTGCTTAGATCCAATATTGCCTTCACTAACTGATTTTATTAATACCTCTCTCTCATCCGGGGAATTCACATCATTTTTCAAAACTGCCATTGTAAAGCCTCTGCTGAAGAAACCAACACTCGACCATAACGATTGAAAGAACTACCGCCCTGTTTCTAATCTCCCATTCATGTCAAAAATCTTAGAAAAAGTTGTTCTATCCCAACTTGTTTCTCATCTGAATTCAAACAGTCTTTTTAGCAATGTACAGTCTGCATATCGCCCTTGCCACAGTACTGAAACTACTCTTCTTAAACTAGTTAGTGACTTTCTCTCTGCTTTGGATAGCGGAAAGATTACAGTCCTCGCTCTCCTTGACTTGTCTGCAGCATTTGACACAATAGACCATGATATATTACTTCACCGTCTTCAGCATGTATTTGGCATTCACGATACAGCCTTACTATGGTTCAAGTCCTACTTAGTCAACAGGACACAAATTGTGTCCGCAAGTGGAAAACACTCCAGTCCAGTTGATCTATATTGTGGCGTGCCACAGGGGTCTGTTCTTGGATCCAGTGTCTCACCAATTGTATGCTGATGACTCCCAAATATACAAAATCTAGCCACCCAACTGAAGCTGAAGCTACCATCCAAGGTGTAGAGAGGTGCATTTCCTATGTGAAATCATGGATGACATGTAACAAACTGCAGATGAATGATGATAAAACTGAAGCCATTCTGATTACAACACAAAGACTTTCTCAGTCACATCCTTTACCTCAGACAATAAATATCAGCAACACCAACATACCAGTCAGTATGAAACCTAGGTGTTACTCTCGACAGTACTCTCTCATTGCATCAACATGTCATGAATATATGCAAGGCTGCATATCTTAGCTAAGACGCATCAGCTCCATTCGCAAGTATCTTTCAGTTGATACCACTAAAACACTTGTGTTGTTCCTTAGTACTTTCAAGACTGGACTAATGTAACTTAATTCTGTCTGGTTCGTCTCAATATCTACTCCAGAAACTTCAAAAAGTTCAAAACACAGCTTCTCGGATCATCCTTAGAGTACCACGATCAGAGCATGCCTCCCCCTGCTCTGTACCCTACACTGGCTGTCCGTTCGATCAAGAATTAAACACAAAATTTGTTGTCTGTGCTACGTTTCACTGACGGGCTCCAGTCCAACATACCTATCCGACCTCACCCATGTGTACACACCAGTAAGATACTTACGCTCCTCTTCTGACACTCGTATTCTCATTATTCCCACTATGAAAATGAAATCGTATGGACAACGTTCTTTTGCATACCAGGGCCCAGCAACGCGAAACTAATTGCCCAATGAAATTAGACACAAAGACACAGTGATCTCATTCAAGAACGCTTTAAAACTCACCTATTTCAACTGCAAGAACAGAGTTAAAGACCTAATAATGTTTCCTTACCTTAAATATTTACATCATTTTTTCTGTTACCTAATTTCGTGGTGTTTGTTTTTATATTTGTAATCATATCATTATATATGTTTTTTAAGTGCTGTCAAATGTTGTATAAAGTTACGTTTATGCCAACCATTCAATTGGCTTTAATTAAGAAATGAAATAAAGTTTTAGTAACGTTTTACATAGGTTTCATCAATATATTGGCAGCTTGTGTCCTGCAAATAGATGTACCGCGTGTTTCCTATAGAAAATATGTCACTTGGGTCATATGTTCCGTTGTTAAATAGTTTTTCAGTATCGCCATGAGTGAAAATCAGATTAATATATTTAGTATTACTATGGCAGAACATAAATATGTACATGTGTGAAAATTCCATACCTTGATAACCCTTGATTATAGATTCATACCTTATTCGCAGTTGTGGAAATCCGTATACTTGGATACCCTTGGTGGTAAGCGAAACAATGTTCATGTTTGTGTTTACAATTCCAAGCATTGATCATTCGTGATGATAGATCCATATATCAGTCATAATTGTTTATATGATACAAACAGTGATTCGTATTGATTACGCTTTTAAGTACTCCCTGCTGAGCAAACGCCGCCTTCGATGGCTGGGACACGTCCGACGCATGGAGGATGGGAGGCTGCCAAAGGACATTGTATATGGTCAGCTGTCCACTGGCACCAGAAGAGTCGGCCGCCCCTCACTCCGTTTCAAGGATGTGTGCAAGAGGGACAGGAAGGCATGCGGCATTTCACCAGACAGCTGGGAAGTGCAGGCCGAGGACCGAGGCACCTGGAGAATGACGGTCAGCAAGGGCATAGCAGTCGCTGATGGGAGGAGAGTCCAACAGGCCGCAGAGAAACGTGAGAGAAAGAAGAGTGCAGCAGCAACCCAAGCAACTCAGACTTCCCAGTACGTCTGCACCAACTGCAATAGGGACTGTCACTCGCGCATCGGCCTGCACAGCCACAACAGACGATGCCAAAACCCCAGAGACAGACAACACTCCAAGGGCGCTATTCACATGGTCTCCCGAGACTGAGCTGCCAATGATGATGACGCTTTTAAGTTACATATTCTGATTACACCCAGTTAGGAAAGATATTTTTTCCTTATATCAGTTGTTTCACTCGCTGCGCATCATTCTATTAAATCCGTGATTGGATTTGATACGCTCGAGATTGGTGTCAGATTCATTCATTTATCAGTCACATCATAAATAGACATATCATTCACAAAATTGCTTTCAGTGTCTTCGTTATAATCTATTTCTAATCTCAACTAGGATCATCCTGTAACAGTCCAAAAGAAATCAGATAAGGTTTTCGCAAGTCTTCTTCGCAGATTATACAACGTTAAAGTAATTATTCTTTTTAGACATGACAAACGTATTCATAGGGTAGTTTCTGTTGTTTTCACTCATGTTAGCTTCTATTGCTAGACTCGTTTGAAAATGATATTTCAAAAAGCACACAACAAAGTTGGCAGCTTATAAGATGCTAAAGTGATATAAAAAGAATGTCATTCGTGGAACATGTTACATATTTTGGAAAAGGAAACAGAAAATAAATTAGATCACTTACGTCTAGTCCCTGATTATTTGATTTAACTGTAATTCAATCAATTTAAAACAAAAGAACGAAAATATGTTATAATGACGAATATAAATACATGAACATGCATTGCAAGATGAATGTTGAGTCTTTTTCTAATCAGGAACTGATTAAAACTAACATAAGTCCAAATGCAAAATGAATGTTGAGTCTTTTTTTTTTTATCAGGAATTGATTAAAACTAACCTAAGTCTAAATGCAAGATGAATCTTGAGTCTTTTTTTATCCGGAATTGATTAAAACTAACCTAAGTCCAAATGCAAGATGAATGTTGAGTCCTTTTTTTATCAGGAATTGATTAAAACTAACCTAAGTCCAAATGCAAAATGAATCTTGGGTCTTTTTTGTATCAGGAATTGATTAAAACTAACCTAAGTCCAAATGCAAGACTTCAAACTGAGCGAACATAGAATAATTAGCGTCGTCTCAAAGGTTGTTTGGTAAAAGTGTTATTTTTATACATTTGTTTAATCTTTATCATGTACTTTATTTGACACGTGTTGTAATTATTTAGGGATGTTGATGACTGAAAAATGAAACTATGTCATCAAATTCTAAAGATGATTTGTTACTTTTTAAGCATACAAACGATGCCCATTATAAATTAAAACTTTGCAACTGTCCAAATAGTTTCGTGCATTGTTGTGAAGAGTTATTCATTTTAACAACCTGAAGACATTCATAACTAAAATTTTTCAATACATTACAAACCAAATCCTTCATTCCTGAATCAATTCTTTTTGTAGCCTCTATATCGAATTACCGTAGACAATACGGTTATTACAGATACAAAATATAAGTATAATGTAAACCAAACAGCATCCTGTTTCTGAATCAGTTTTCAAATTTTGCAACAGTTTATTTATCAAACATGATCCAATTATACCTTACCTTTCCTGAACTGTAAAACCCTCTTTACCATTCTGACACAACTTGGTTCTGACAAGATGCTTATATTGTTTAGATTCATAAACCCACTGCGTCCATGACACACACGTACAAGAACATCCCATGATCCACAATTGACGTCGTGACGTTTTATACGGCAATGCTATTATGTCAGGAACATTGCAATGTATTCACAATTCATTTTCACTTGGATCTTTCTCAACCTCTTCCTTCGCATGCTACAACAAAACGTTGAAAATAAATAGTGGTCATCTGGGACTGTGGTCATCCCTGCTTTTGTAATTACGACCTAATACACTCATAGATGAAGCAACGTTTCCATAAGATGTCCTTTCTAATAGCAACGCAGGCAATATTTTGAGGCTACGGACATCGAATGTACTGTTAAGTTTTGTCATTTTGCAAGTCTCAGCAATTACATATAAATTTAAAAATACAGGTGCTTATTTAATGATAAAACGTCGTCAGGTGCCATTTTCATTAAGAGCAAATATTCTAAATATGAAGTCGGATGTTCTTCCACAAACACTTATCAGTTTGAGAAGTATTACTACCACTTCGTCCGAGTCTCTTTCAGAGAGTTAATCGAATCACATCGGAATGAGAAGACATTCTGAATGATGTTATTTCATTATACTATTTTGCAGTACTAATAATATATCTTTTTCCCATATCACACATAAGAACCAACATTTTTGTGAATTTTAAACAAGATTTTCAGAGACGGACGTCGTTACTCGTATATCTTCGTAAAATGTGTCTGACTACATTGGTATAACTCCCCAAGAATGTTTAATAGCCTCAGGGCATTTGTACATCTGAGATTCTAAAATCGACTTCTGTTAGCCACGTCTTGTTGAGGTTGCGTGTCTCGTGGTGCGAATAAGAGCCTCACAGATATAAATATGGTCATGATCATGGATCGGACGGCTCTGTTACTGAAAATGTAAATAATGAAGTCTAAAACTGATGTGAGCCGTAAAAGGAAGAGATCAATTACAACGAAATTACTCCTCATCTTAATATTGTCTCGGATGATCGTGACAAAAATCCCAGGCAGTACAGCCGTCACTAGATGGTTGAGTGATATTAAAGCCGCCATTTTGGTCAATGTATGGGATCTCGATTGGGATCTCGATTGGTTTTCTGACGAGTTAATTCCTTGTGGTAATACACGTCGTTGTGCATTCTTGACGAATACCACAATTTTTATATACATTCCAAAGGGAATAAGAGACATCGGAAGGTACATGAAAACTAAAAGATATATCTGCCGACTAGTATTTTCAAAAACACAGGTCATATATTCCCGAGAAAAAGACACGCCCTTCCATAATACACAAATCATTATAACGGTTTCTCCCCAAACAAATACGCATAAAGCAGTAAGCACCTTTGGATTTTTTATTTTAATGTAGAGATCATTGTAACATACAAGAACGCAACGGTAAACCGAAACTAGCATAAGCAGAAGACCGGATGTGCAAAGAAGCATGTGTGTCACACACACTATCATGGTGCAGAGTGTGGTACTTGGTGTCCATGAGGTCTGGAAGAAGGAATAAATATTGATAGGCACAACAAGGGTCTGGAAAAGAGCATCTAGTGATGCGACTTGCAGCACTAATGCGTAAACAGGCACACGGAATCTTTTGCTCTTCAAAATAGACACTACTACGAGAACGTTCCCCAGGGAACCAAAAATAACAGTTACGATTAGCAGCCCTGCAATGGTTCGATATATGGACAGAGACAAGATGAAATTATCTCCCGTCTTCAGGTCTGTCAAGTTTACTGTGCTACTTCCATAATACGCCATAATGTTAACCTGCAAACAAAAAATATTGGAAGGTCAGCATCTATAGAGAAAAACATTTACTAGTCCATTCCTTTAGCATTAGTTCATATGGAATATTTGTGCAGTGTACCCAGCATTCACCTAAGTATCTGAAATAAAGTTGCAATGAGTTTCCAACATGTTCCATGAACGTATTATCAGTATCGACATACAGATCGTTCGTGTATATAAGCATATGTGCAACTCTTGTACAAAATACCTTGCGCTAAGCCGTCATTAATTCAAGTTTATATTTCTAATCATCATATGAAGATGATATAGTACAAAACGTCTTTCCTCACAAGAACAGGTTTGTTACATAGCCCTGCACAAAATGTAAGAGTTGTAAACTCGAGATCGGAAGTAACAACTCGCGTATCCGCGGCATAATCAGTAATAATATTAATGCTACAGACTCCTTCTTTTTCCTTATACTTTACCATATAATTCAATGAAATTATGTAACCATTGATTAGATTAGATATTATTTTCAAAATAGATGTATATGCAAACCAACACAAAGGCCTTCCAATTTGCAAGCTCAGCTATTGCACATCAGGGAAATTTGAAACGTGTCAATTTTGTGATAAGAACTTAAACTCCGCTAGAAGTCATAAGTTTCCCTTAATTCCAAAGACTTCCATACAACTACTCTTATAAACTAGAAGGTCCAACGTGTCCATTCTGTACTAAATTTACTCTAATTAATAAAAGACCACAGATGTCACACCTTCCCAATTGTCTATCAATCGCACATCTGCATGGTTTCTCTTCATTAACTTTTCGTACCGTACCTTCAGCTTTGCATGCCGTAAAACTATACGACTCCCCCTAATACAGGGAATTACTTTTACTACGCCACCTTACGCCAATCAAATGATGGTTTTATGCCTTAAAATTGCGTCACATTTACCACCATGGCAACGATAAACGGCGCCTGCAGACTATGGAACAGTCCCTTCTCGTTTATTCCATTGTGTAATATACCATTCTCCAATCTTAAATACTTCACATGCAGTCACACGATAAATGTACACAACTAGAATTTAACAGGAATTATGGAACGACAAGGACACTCATGCAGCTCTGACCTGAATTCACCAAAAGTAAACCTTGGCATCCTGGAAACTCACTAACACTTCACTCCGTGACGTTTGCTCCTGGTAACTGGCTAATTATTTCGGGCTGAGGAATATATTCCCAGCACCTGCTTCCCATAATCAAGCAAGTAATTAAAAAAATCTACGAATTCCTTAAAAATGAAGCGCTATAAACAAATGCTCATACTCCAAATTTATTACAATACATTAACATAGACTTTAATTAAGCTCGAATTGTGCTTTGATTGTGAACATAATGTAATGCTCAGAATTGTTTGTTCTGTATGAAAAGTAAATATAATTATATATACTGTGTTATCTATGTATGCAATAATTTAGTTAGCTGCTGACGCCATTTATGGATATTCCTGTTAATAACTGATAGATGATAGATGAAAGATTACAAGAGCAAATATAGCATTGAGATTTATTTTATAGGTCACGAATTTCACTTGGCCAAATATGAATTAAAAAACATCGAAATCTATATATGATCTTTGAATATGTTTATGCTCTATCGTTAGATTCTTGAAGGTTTCTGGACAGTTTCGACATGTCGGATGAAATCAATTTTATAGCGCTGATACAGTAGTTTTTTGTAATCTTTCATTACTTGACTGACAAGTGGGCGAAGTCAGTGATCCATCAACTGGTACCAGGATGCCGAATAATCTTGAGACGGAAATAATATGCAGTAGTCCTTATAAAATGCCGCCTAATTTACATAATACAGGTGTAAGCCTTGTTGTTCTATTTTTAGAATATTGTACTAGAGATTATACTCGTAATAAATGTGTATTAGAGAGAAAGAGATGTATCTATAGCTGCTCTATGATTCTCCTTACACAAAATCAGTTATAAAAATACTGAAATTTCAACAAAAAAATATCAAGGGATCACATTTCAAAGGACTATTGTCCTTTATTGAAATGCATGCAAAAAAAAAAAAAACTGAGAAATGTGTTCACTTATCCTGTCATCCTGTAAAGAACAATTTGGTTCTTTATGCACAGGGAATAGGTTTCTGATAAACACGCTTATTTTTCCAGCGAAAATCGAATTAAAGGGTTTCCTAAGATCATGGTATTTGGGTAAATTTTATATACTCGTCTCTGTACCACCTGGATATAAGATGCTTATTGTAAGCCGGATCTACAGCATATTCATTAATGTCATAGAAATTTCTTTTATGTAGATATTCAGCAAACATTCCTGATTGGTGGATCATTGGAAATATAAGTTGATAACCACTCAGTATGTGTTTTAACAAAATGCGTGAAAAACGTGTTTTGGAATTGCATGGACTGTTATATCTAATTAAAGACCACTAAAAAAGTCACGTTCGATAGAACCAACAAGTTTAGAAACAAAGGTACCGTATGTACTCGCTTATAAGTCGGCTCCAACAGCAAACTGCATAGACTAGATAAGCCTTGAAAGATAAATTACTGTAAAATAGAATCTGGGGAGTGCAAGTTTCTTCTGATATTTCGTACCTAATGTTGGTTATTTACATCAGATTGAGGCCAGAATGCATTCCCCTATTGTTACAATGTGTTATTAACAAGGTATTTTAGTTTATGCATACTCGTGAAGACAACGAAATCTCTGCACACACCGCAAGGGGTAATAAAGGAGCATGGCGGATTATGGCCCGCGGCTTGCGACGATGACGTACATGGAACAGTTTAATTAGCCAAAAAAGGAAAGTTCATAATTTTTTTTAAAAAATATTCCTATCATGCTCACGATCAATAAATCTTCTCGTGGTTTCCTATTATTTAAACTTTGTTAAGAACTGTACTGACTTGGGTTACATACTTTATTCACCTCTTGCATAAATATACAATTTTTTTCACAATTTACAACTGGGGCCATGCTCATGTCATCACCCACCAGCGCTATGCGCTCTACCATCATTCTGTCATGCTCTCGATTAAATGATAATAATAGTAACGATAATAATAACAAATAATAATAATAATAATAATAATAATAATAATAATAATAATAATAACCATCATGGTGTGTTTTGTATACTGAAAGATGTTGAGGTGAACTTTCCACTCTTTCCTAGATGTGCAAGAAGTCACATGAAAGTATTTTCCTTAAGAAGTGTTCCATAACTTCCAGGCTCTGGGTATATATTTTTATTTCAACCTAATATATCAGTCATTCAAGCTTTATTTCTGCCCAACACAAGTTCCATACCAGCTGTTGCTTCACGTTTTGTGATTTAGAAAAAAGATACTATGCCAACAAATATTTTAATACTTCGTTCACCAAACCCAAGACTTTTCATTGTTGACGGACGCAAAAAGATCTTATGCAGTAAGCTAGTTTTGGTGGATTTGAATTTGGCCAGCTCGAATAGGCAGGAAACGTAAAGGATAATCATTATCATCATCATTATCATCGTTATCATCATTACCATCGTCGTCGTCGTCGTCGTCGTCATCTTCATCATCTCTTGTTATTCATGCAAAATATTTTTAACATCTTTCGTTATAAATTGCATTTTTGAACTGCTGCGCTTGACTATACTTTCATGATCAAGTGACACACTATTGATTGTAAATTGCTGTCTAGCTGAAGAGCTTTCACTTCTGAAAACGTAACATGAATATCGCTTGCTGCTTAAAATGTAACATGAATATCGCTTGATTGCAACATAAATATATCTTGCTTACTTAAAATGTAACACGAATATCGCTTATATCGCTTGCTAGCTTAAACTGTTTTATGACTATCGCCTGTTTGCTTAAAATTATTAAAGTCACGTTTATATATTAATTTTCATAACCCGCAAAAAAGTCAGTCAATGGCAGTTTTCTACTTTCTTTACTCAAGCTAGTTTATGAATCTGCAGAATAAGTAACTACTTGGTTTACATATATCGTTTATGTTTTTTATTATTTCTGATAAAAGAGAGGTTTCTCATTTTAAATATTAGTCGCTTATCCGGTTTATATTTCGTTCCGCTCAATTTTTGAACTTTGTCCACAACTCGGTGCAGCTAAATGTACATACATGATCAGTTATAGTCGCTTTGCTAGCTGTCTTCATTTTCTTTATAACAGGTACAGTTTAGTTCGTATCCTCAGAGATTATATGCAATGCTCTTCGAGTACACTCATAATCTGAATATTCTAGTTGACAACTATGAAAACATTTTGTTGCTGAGAGGATTATGTGACAAATTCTCGGGACATTTAACTTCCACATATCTACAGAATTACACAAGTCGTTATCTCAGATTGACGGATCAGCAAGCTATAGCAGTTGTATGTAGATCGTGCCATATGTGAGCTAGGCTTCCTTCGACATCTCACCTTTCTGTAAATGTCTTGCTCAAAACAACAAGTATAAAACACATCATTAATCAGATTACGAAACTTGAAACTAGATAGACCAGCTTTGTCATTGATTCCCATTTACAAATGGAATATCATGATTGTTCTTAATATCAGTATTGTTACCTTAACATTACTACCGAGGTGAACCAACATATAGAGTAATTCTTAAAATATTGCACACTTTGGAACAAGCAGGAGAACGGCAAAATAGTTAGGACGGTGAAAGTTGAAGATGGCAGAAAATCGATGTTTGCAGAATAATTTGGACAAGACACGTGGTTAGCGACGATGGCAAATGTTCAGTGTTGAAAAATCGAGGCAACAAACCAGTCTGTTATAATAAAATTATGTTCCTAAATAACTCGTAAGATTATTTCTAGTTACTAATAACTTTAGTGGCGATATGTAAGTGCATTGCAACGTTATCTATTTACATACATATAAAATAAATATAGAAACAGATACACCCGACAGAGTGAAACGCGCTCACCCTGGATCGTCCAGAAGGATAGCCAATAATATGAAGAGAAGTTATCATACAAGATAGAAAATTTCTTTAGCTCGTCCCTATATAAGAATACATCCCGCGTCCGCCGGTGACGGCACCCATCGCCTGTCTGCACGCACTAATCCCTATACTGAGAGCCGAACCCGAACACCCATCGCCTAATCTGCAAATAGCAACCAAACACACACTGTCAGTAAAGCAATGAAACGATTCTAACATGTACGATCATATTATTTCTTATCATATAAATTTCACTGCATATTCTCGAGCAGGCCCGTCGTCAAATCTGAGCAGGAGTCGAGCAAATAAAAATGTTCTAACCTATATATTCGAAGAAATTATTTCTTTGAAGGAAATGAACATGTAAATGATCCTTAGTGGCATCGATGAATACAAAACCACATTATGGAGAGTTGCTTAAGTTAGATGTGTTTGATGCATCAATCAAGTAAATAAGTTACTCACCGACTGTAAATCTCAACGATCGGTCCCTTAGTACACTTTCACAGAAATTGAAAATACCCGTGATGCTTTTGGCAATCCGAAACATTAAGGCGATCCAGCTGCCTCGGGAAATTTTGTCTCTTGCACACATAATTTGTAGTTTGAATCAAAGCTACAGAACTCGTTATTCAGCATCATTGAAGCATATTTCAATGTTACTTTTTCTTCTTCGTTTCTTGTCAATTTTTTGCCTAATAACTAGCATTATACACGTATACAGACTGTTCCATAACGTCTAGAAATCCTTGAATTAACTACCACATGACACATATTGTACCACCAAAATATTATAAATTATATATTCAATGACACTGTGTGATTTGAAGATACCGATTTATATAGCACATTGTTAAATGTCTGTCATTACTTCACTTTGGTATTAATTTATGTTGTATATTAATACGATTGCAAAAGGCCGACAAAAAATGAAATAAAGCTTCTTCTTTCTTAATTAAAATGCTGCTATCGAGTTGCGTTCTGTTGTCTGAATTGTCTCCATTACCTTGCTTTGAAGCCAGAGATATTTTCAATTTGTTTTATATACACACTAGTGAATAAAAAACACATAACCAGACACCTGCTACAAGGCGTTTGTTGTTTTGCCTCAGCTGGTGCTTTGTACGTCGTTACTAATTAGATTTTATTATGTCCATATTATATAACCGCCTACAGATAATAAAGGAAACTTCAAAGTTCATGCGACATTTCACCCATGAACATATAAATACATCGAGAACACATCAGGATATGAAAAGGATTATTATTATTATGGATGATGCTCAACTCGGCTTTCTACTTAGAATTTCAACATATAGAAATTTCAAAACAATCATTTGAAGATCTTTTGTTATGACATAATCTTACATTGCAAACCCCTTTGCTGTTGTGTTATGTATGTGGGAAATAACTGTGATTTGAACTAGTTTGTTTTTGTTATGTTTGGTTTTGTTTTCGGCGGACAAAACAAATGTCATGTCAAAATGCCAATGTTCAGGTAGCTACGTGCAGTTGTTAATGGCAATACATGCCACAAGGTCGTAATAAAAGGACCATAGTCCTAATTAGTATTGTGGATTATTAATGGTTCTTTTACTCAGCAAATAGTGACGGATCGATGGTAAAATCGATATATCCCACCATCCCTTACACTTGAAAACCGTTTCTTCGTTTAAAGCTGAACTTATGACTTATTTGTACCGTATCACAGGAGTTAATACGTCGCAATGGCGTCAATGTTACGACAGTATAGTGGATTTTACTGCTAGAAAGTTTGGCGTTCGACCAATCAGAACTAGCCGTTTATTGGTAATTGTAATAGATGTATGCGTGGCTAAATGATTTCCCATTGCTTCTACCAGAGGTTGAATAGGCCATTTTTTTTTTATTTTACATAAAACAACCGTGAAATGCATAGAAATTTGCAAACTAAAGGAACAAGAAACGTTTACTCAGATCTCTGTTTTTGGATGTTATACTTCCACTTTTTCCAAAGAGATCAAATTCTATAAATATAATTCTTAACCAATATTGAAATACGAAAATTTACTGCGGTTTTTGTATTTTGGTTCGTATATTAGCTGGAATACTATCTGATGTACATGATACCTGCCAGATAACTGGATATATGGTACACTGATCCACGGTTTAAATGTTCGGACAATTATGAGCCGGTGTAATGAAGTAAATCAACCCCCACAGAAAAGTAACCTCACGATCACTCCAATTCATGAAATAGAGACACATACCCCGTCAATATTAGTGCTACAGAAAATTAACATTTTTCATAAAGCCTATCCTACTATGGCCCCTAACAACTAAGAAAGGATCCCCGTAAAATATTGACCCCATGTTGTTCATGTTGTAATTCAAATTAGCCTACGATATGACAGCGTCGTGCGGAGATGACAGTAGCGTCGTCGTTGTCTGTTTTTATGTCGTTTACGTAACTTTCACTTCGGTGTATATTTGTAAAGTCTGGAAAGACATTGCTTAAGGAAGTCAACTTATTCTCAGGGTTGGTATCTAAATGTATAATATCTCCTGGACTCCAACATCAATATCTTAACTAATAAAGATATTCGAAATAAAATTAAAGAACAAGCAATGTGGAGTGGAATGCGTGGACAGTGGTAGAGCTTCGGACTAAAGATATAGATGTTCTGGGTTCGATCCTCGTCGTTACAATGTTACTTATCTGTGAGCAAGATAATTAATCCACATTGCTTAATACTGATACTACCCAGGAAGCCAGCCAGAATGATTAATATAAGCTGTAATAACTTGTTTCGCAATCGATGAAAACAGATATCGTTAAAGTTAGCATCTTGAACTATGGGCTTTAACAAATGTGACAACAATTGAAAATAATGCGCCATTATTTTTTCAAGACAAGTCACATTTAAAGGGGTTTTTTTGAGATGCTTGGTAAAATGTGGATGAGGTCGGAATCGACTATTCCTCCGATAAACGAGAGTACTTTTCGTCTAACAGATCAAAATCTTTAGAGTCATCACTTAGTGAGTAGGTAGGCACACATAGTAATCACATTAGCATCCTATTCGTTTCAGTTTTGTAAAGTTATTCACGAACTTTCTCACTTATTTTCATTCAAAATCAATGTACACGATTTTATATAGTGATGTATTCTTATGCGATAGCTCGTGGAGTCTGTTCGTCTTTCTCAAAATTTGTGTCCGGGCTGTAATTCTTGAACAGGTTGTTATATTCGAATTATAATTGATACAAATGTTATATACATCAAAGGTTACTGTCACAGTGTGGGTCAAAGGCCTGGCGGTAACTCTTTAACCGGATGATGTATTCGAATAATAATTGGTACACATGGTACTAACATCGCGACGCAGATACTATCCCGCTAGGCGGCGCTCTTAATATTCGATTTGCTCACTTGAGCGACCGCTCAACTAGTCAGGTGAGGTGCACAGGATGATATGTTGTCCGTCCGTCAATCCGTTTAACTTGTGTGCATCTTAGATGTTTCATTATATATACAATATTGATTAAACAAATCTGACAACAGCTTGTATTTCGAAACTAGCTTGGTTTTTCTCTTTAACCAGCAATATCCGATTATATTAACTAGAGGTATTAAACTTTGTTTGGAATTGTAATAGTCTACCTTGTGTTTAATTTTCGACCAGTTTTAACCAAACTTGGCAGCAAGTAAGTTATTTCCCAAACACTTCAGTTCCTTTCTTGAATTAGTAATATTGTTCAAGCTTACCAGAGTTATGCGCCTTGTTGCAATATTTAGCCTTTTGTACAGCTTGAATGATTAAGCTAATCTTAATCAGACTTGAATATAATTTTTTTGGTAAATACTTATACTGCCTGCTGTAAAAGACCACATATGCAAGCGTTCTGACATTTCATTCGTCCAAGATTGCCGTTTTTAATCGTGTATGCACCAAAGAAATTTCTAATTCAGTTTTTACCTAAGTGTATGCACCATCGAAACCAATCTCCTCTGCTGCCATTGATGAGGAGAGCACTGGTGGCTTTGTCATAGAGGTGATCAATAACCTGCACCAGGTCTGAGTTAATGTTGTACTTCCTCATAGTTGCCCATAAGGCTGCATGCCATACCCTATCCAAGGCCTTTTTGAAATCTATAAAGACGTGGAATAGATTCTGCTGATGCAGAAGGAGTTTCTCGCAAAGGAGTCTGAGATGGAAGATTTGTTCTGTTGTGCTCCTTCCTGCTCGGAATCCTGCCCGCTCTTCAGCAATAACTTTCTCTGCTTGAGGCTTTAGTTTGTTGAGAATTATCTTCAGCATGATTTTGCTCGGGTGACTGATCAAACTGATGGTTCTGTAGTTTTGGCATAGCTGTAGGTTCCCTTTCTTGGGGAGCACGATGACCAAGGACTGAGTCCATGTGGTGAGCCATTCTCCTGTCTGCCATATCTTGTTTCAGATTGTTGTTAAGACTGTGACTATCTCTTCTCCTCCTGCTCGAATGAGCTCTGTTGGCATGCTGTCAATGCCGGCTGACTTTCCTTTCTTTAGTGACCTTCACGAAGAATGGGGTTGTCATCAATTTCGTCTGTCTGAGGGCAATTTAGTACTGCTGGATCTCCTTAGGTCTTATGATTGTACAATTCTGAGCAATATTCTGTCCATCGCTTGAGGATCTCTTGATCTTCTGTGAGGCATTTTCCTGATTTGTCTTGGATGGTGGTAGTTTTCCCTTGTTTATCGGTTGTGAGATCTTTTACCAGTTGATATGGCATTTTGCTGTCATTTCTACTCAAATTGTCTTCGATTTTGCAGCATTGTCTTTTTATCCAGGATTCCCTTGCCTTTTTCATGCTTTTCCTGATCATATTGTTTATCTCTCTGTATATTCTAGCTCCTTCATGATCTCTTTATCCCTTTTTCAGTTCTCTTCTTTTGTCGCATAGTTCAGAGATTGTCGAAGATTGGTTTCTAATAACAGCTGGAGTCAGATAGGGATGTATACTGTCACCGACACTCTTCAACATTTTCATGGAAATGATCATGGAGGATGCCTTGCACGCTTGCATGACCACAAGGGCACTGTCAGCATCGGAGGAAGAACAATCACCAACCTTCGCTTCGCAGATGAGCTTGATCGTTTAGCAGGACATGAAAAAGAACTGGCTGACTTGGTTGAGGGCCTTGACACAACCTCCACCGCATACGGTATGGAGATTAGCGTCGAAAAAACCAAACGGATGACAAACAACACCAACGGCTTCAGTGCAGAAATAAAGGTCAGTGGACAGAAGTTGGAAAGAGTCACAAGCTTCAAGTACTTGGGATCAATTATCACCAATGAGGGCTCCAAACCAGAACTACTTTGCAGGATTGCCCAGACAACAGCAGCAATAACAAGGATGAAACCAATATGGAAAGATACCAACATTGCTTTTGGTTCCAAAATAAGGCTGATGCGCTCAGTTGTCATATCCGTCTTTCTGTATGCTTGTGAAACATGGACTCTCACATCAGATCTGAAAAGGAGGATTCAAACCTTCGAAATGAGATGCTACTGCAAGATATTGGGCATCTCATACATTGACCATGTAACCAATGAAGAAGTCCACAACAGGATCCAACAAGCCATCGGACCCTATGAAGACCTCTTGACCACTGTAAAAAGGCGCAAACTGAAGTGGTACGGTCATGTCACAAGATCATCTGGACTGGCAAAAATAATCTTACAAGGCACAGTGCGAGGGTGCAGAAGAAGAAGCAGACAGAAAAAGAGGTGGGAAGACAACATTAAGGTGTGGACAGGCATGGGATTTGGAGATTCCCAAAGGGCAGTAGAGAACAGGTAAAGATGGAGAGAATTGGTTGTGAAGTCAGCTGTGGTCCCCCAACAACCTCTTGGGTTAAGGGATTGGTGATGATGGTGATGATGATGATGTATCCACCATAGAAATTTCTAATTCAGTTTTTACCTAGGATATCATCAACTTGCAATAGATTAAAAGTTCTTTAAACCCGCTATCTTAAGATTGGATTCCGTGTATACTATGCTTGTTCATTTCTTGAACCTGCCATATATTACCAGAGTTATGCCCCCTTTTATTTATTTTAAAATTCTGATTTGTAGCATTGTATGGATCATCTTTTTTATCAGATTCTGTTCAAGTCTGGACAGTAGTAACATTGTTTTGATGGCATTGTTTCTTCATAGAAACTAGTAATCCATTTTCATTTAAAAGGTAGGTCGGCAAGTGAATTGAAATTAATTATTGTTCATGTCAAAGAATGTAAGAAATTTGTTTTGTTTGTATAAGTTTGTTGAAGTGGTATTCTGATGTCAGCTTGATGCTTTTTGATAACGATCAATTTCTTTAAAAATAGGTCACCATGCAGAACCAAACAAAACACATGAGAATCAGGAGAAACAATGGATGTTGCACGAAACGTGCCCTTGACAGAGTACTCTTCGTTTTATTAAACATCTTCGGATGATTTTGATCGTTAGTCAAATTTTATAATCGTATCCAGTCATCAACATAATCATTCACTGCAGGTAATGATTTATACAGGTAATGCAGAAATAATTATTGTATAGGAAAATAAAATGATATCACATTTATTTGTAAAGCATAATTCACAGTAAAGAAATTACGAAATTGACTTACGATCAAAATGGTCGTAAGTCGTTTGATAAAACGGGGCCCTGATTTTTAATATTCGATATTAGCGGTTTTCTAGCTCTTTCAAGCTTTCATTGATATTAAGACTCTGGCCATGTTTGGTAATGATCAGATGCAAAACGAAGGTACCAGTGTGTTCATAAGGCAAACAGCAGAATTTTTCATTTAATCAAGGGCCATAACTCTGAAGTTTATATTCCGATATGGGGTGGGTGGGTGATGTTTTTGAAACTCCTCCGAGCTTTCATGAATATAAAGACTCTGACAAAGTTTGGTAAATATCGGAACGTAGTAAAGTGTTGATGTCGAAAATTTCACTAACGGACGGACGACAGACAACAGACCATGGCATAAGCCATACTGGTAAGGCCATTGTTTCTTCGGTATACTCGTGTCGCACGATGTGAGGTTGTCAGTGAATGTGATATGTTAAAAAACAATAAAACATGTTTTTTAAGTAAAGGACACCGTGTCCGTAACCTTTGACTTACTGACCCAAACATTAATATGGGTCAGTTACTGACCGTGGCCAAGGTCCCTGGGAAGTTTAAGGACCTTGGGTCAAGCCATTCAAAAGTTATTGATCCGAAACTATTGTCCAAATCAAGGTAACTATGACCTTGAGCTTTGACCGACTGATCCCAGATTCATTATGGGCATCTGCTGACCATTGCCAAGGTCCCATCAAATCTTGAGGACTGTGGACCCAGTCTATCAAACTTGATTCAACTGAAACCATTTTTCATCTCATACAGACCGCTCCGGTGGCCTAGTGGTTAGAGTGTCCGCCTCGGATGCGGGAGGTCGTGGGTTCGATCCCCGGTCGAGTCATACCAAAGACTTACAAAAATGGTACTAACAGCTGCCTCGCTTGGCGCTCAGCATTAAGAGGTTAGTGTTAGGACTGGTCGGCCTTGTGTCAGGATAATGTGACTGGGTGGGACATCATGCTACATGTCTGCGGCATGATGCCCCAGTGCTAGACATCACTATAAACTGCCACACTGCAGACATCGTAGCGATATGACTGAAAAATTGTTAAAGCTACGTGAAAAATCATAATCACATCACATCATCTCATACTCACCGTGACACTGACCATTGCCCGACTGACCCCCAAAATCAAAAGAGGTCACCAAATGACCGTGAACAATGTTCCTACACAGTTTGAAGACCGTGGACCCCGCTGTTCAAAAGTTGTTAATCAGAAACCAAACCTACTCAACATGACCAACGTTCATTTGATGTTTGAGGACAGTGGGCCCAACAGTTTAAAAGTTATTGATCGAAAACGAAAAGTGTGAAGCCAACAACTACCCCTGACAAAGTGATTCATGTGTGTCTGCCTGGCTACGCAGGCGATTTTTTTTGTTATTTAAAAAATATATATTCTTGTAAGTGATCAATCTTTGGGGGCCTTTGTGGAACAATCATCAGGTCCGCTGAAAATTCGGTATGGAATATTTCTGTTTGTGTGGAACAAGTATTTTCGTTTTTTTACACTTTATCTTCATTTTTCACTGAGCAACATGAACACACTTTGAAATCAATAATCAAGGCAACTGTCGATGTGGCTTGTTATTGAAAATAAGACATTATAGTGAGTAAGCTGTCTGTGAATTTCAAAGAAATGGTGAAAATACGAAACCTTTCCGGTGGACACCAAACTATGCATAAATGGAATAAAACAATTTGTGTTGACACGACTATGGTTCTGTAAGTTGATGAGGCAATGCGAGATTGAACTTTACAAATAAGTAGAAAATGCAACTTATAATACACCCTTTTGAATAGACGGGGTTCAAATTTGTGTTTCCTTTGACGATACAGGTTTCAAATCTATGCGTTTCATTTTATTTTCTTGCTCTAACGAATATGATACTTTATAATATTTTTATTGATAATATTAAATGGACGGAAGTGTCGGTTAATCAAAATCGATTGATATCAATTTCAACTCTAGGCCTAATCAACATTGGGCAAAAAGACTGTTGTGTATCTATCATGGTCTTCTCTAATGGACCGAGCAAACCCATCCCAATAGGATGAAATGCACACGATGGTACAGGAAAAAGGCGCAGATGATTTTTGGGGTCTATGTTCAAGTTGCATTTTCTCTGGCACTGGTCACAATGCTTGACATTGCTTACATTCTCGAAGGAACGTTTCCGTGTAGATATACAGTTGGTGAAACTCCTTCCACAGACGTCATCAGCTGAGTGCCCATCTTTCTACGGGTGTTTCGCTCCTTATCTTGGAACACCCTCCAGATGGCGGGGTGGCAGTAATGATCAAGTACTGCCCGTCTGTCTTCACGTGTGAGCCAGAGCCAACTAGATGCTTTCTCTACGGCCCTGCCCAGTGCTTGCACAGATGTGTTGCGTGCCCTTCCTTTCACTCCCATTGCACTGAGCATCCTCCAGACTGACTGGGCTGGAAACCCCGACAACCAGCTTCTACAGGGAATAACCATGTTTTCCATCATTTGCCCCTACAAGACTCCACCAACTCTTGGTACTTCATCCTCTTTCCCTTATGAGCCTCTTCTGTCCTCTTTTCCCACGGGACAGTAAGTTCCACCAGGATCAATTTCTTTGCAGCTGGTGACCATACATACTACATACTACCATAAGAGCCTTGATTCTCGCGGTTAATGTATATACACTATACGGAATACAACAACAGCTGCGTGGATATATGCAGATATAATCCATTAATTTGACCTAGTGCCCTAGTTTTTGATGCAACATTACCCATTTTTTTTTCCCAGGAAACAAGACGCATTGATATAAATAGTCTGAGTAAGTTTGATGAAAATGGGATATTCACTTTCTTTAACTTCTTTCAAGAAAAGAAATAGCAGATTTATGCTTGATTTTTTAGACGACATTTTAGTTTATTAAAATCAGTGCCTCGTGTTAGGTCGGAGTTGTGTCCACGACACGATAATAAATCTAGCGATAACAAGGCAGATAGGGCGAAGGATCTGTAGTGTGTCTAGCGACTTTCTCCTCGCATCGACTGAAGTTTATTCTGTATCGAAAAACAGCCTCCGCAACTAAACAAACTTCTTTTCAGGGAGGGAATTCCAACAGACACTCAGAAGTACTTCGGACCAATATACAATATTAATGAAAAATAAAATTTTAGATTGGAGGCTATTCCGATGATACTGTTCCTTTTACATTTAACATAAATTGTCAGTGCGACACATCTTTAAAAAAAAGCAGTGTAATAACGGGCCGTGGTAGCTCTTAATAACGTGAGGTACAATTCTGTGAGTAAAAATGCCTGATTGTATTTATTGCCACTGCTTACATAAATATATAGCTTACATCGATACATTGGGCATATTTAAGGAGATAAGTATGTAACTCATAGTTATATATAATCACTATTTTACGGAAGTCTGTTAGAGCCACGTTGAAATCAATTTTTTATGTAGTAATTACGACTTACTATCTCATCATTACCACTTACTATCTCGTAATTAATTACGACTTACTATCTCGTAATTACGAGTTAGCTATCTCGCAAATTACGACTTACTATCTCGTAATTACGACTTACTATCTCGTAATTACGAGTTAGATATCTCGTAATTACAACTTACTATCTCGTAATTACGAGTTAGCTATCTCGTAATTACGACTTACTATCTCGTAATTACGACTTAGCTATCTCGTATTTACGACTTATTATCTAGTAATTACGACTTACTAAGTCGTAATTACGAGATAGCTGTCTCGTAATTACGACTTACTATCTCGTAATTATGAGTTAGCTATCTCGTAATTACGACTTACTATCTCGTAAATACGACTTACTGTGTCTTTGACTTGTGGAATCTTTTTGTCATTTTGAATGGATCGTGCAAGGATATGCAGCTTTTATTTTCACTTGGGATTGAGTTACTCAGAAATTATTAGTTTTCTAGCCCAGATACATGGAGCATGCATTAGTATGAGAACTCTGAAACGAATACTGCGCAATCTGTGTCTCTTTAGAAGAAGATTTCATTCTGATGTATTAGAGGTAGCCCAGTTTACGATGTCTTCAACACGGAATGATAGTATCAAGGGATACCGTGAGGATACTTATGGAATTACTTGACCCTCTTGGTATACAATTGCGACTAAGGAGACGTCTTAGGAGACGACAATACTTTGGACAAGGACCGGATTACATTTGGCATTTCGATTCTTATGATAAACTCAAACAATATGGGCTCTGTATAAACTGATGCATTGATGGTTTTTCAAGGCAAGTTATTTGGCTTAATGTTTACATAACAAGCAACAATCCAAAAGTAATCGATCATTCAGAACCACCGCTAATATCTTTGCAAAACAAATTATGCCTTGGATGTACGTCGCCGAAGTGATTTACAGAAAATTCGCCTGAAATTTCTTCGCAAAAGAAGAAATCCAATTTTATTCAGATCATCTCGGCTATTTTTACTTTTGGATTGACTGTATGAGGTGTTACAAACGATACATTCGAAGTGGAAAGGGTGCAAGGGACAGTTTTTATGTACAAATTGAATGTCGCATCTTCCTGCCTAATATAAAAAAAATGGTAAAATAAAATATACAAGAGACGTCAAAAAGGTCCATATTTTTGGACAGCTGTATTAAAAACAAAGCATATGAATACTATTCACTTGACCTGAGAAGTCAATGGCAGTTCATAGCAAAAGAAGTTTATGCACTCCAACCCCAAATTCATACCTGCATTTTTCGTGTCCGAAAGTCATTTTTGACGCCATGTAATTCTCACTGTGCAAAATAGTTGCCATCCATGCCGTTTTTGAGATATTCTACATGCCTTGAACCCATATGTCTACTGCTGTGGGTGGCTAGCTCTTCTTCCTGGCCGACTCTTGGTACTTCACTATCTACATGCTGCAGAATAACTATGGGAGGCATACATGCCTCACATCAATTTCAAGAACAACACCAGCCCCAAATGCCTAATTCACAAATATATCCATGTCTTTAATTATTAAACAATGATAGCTGAGAGAGAGAGAGAGAGAGAGAGAGAGAGAGAGATGCATACACATAACACTTTATCAAATTAATGTCCAGACAAGCGGGAATGTTTAAAATAAATATCAAGCCAGAGAAATTATGATGTTTGAAATAATATTTTTTCTTCTTAAAATGGGAATGAGTATTTGCCACAAGAGAAATGCCAATTAACAACCGATTTCGTTGCAGAATGACATCGACAGCATGGTCCAGGTCTGGAATGTGCATCGTATAAGGCCGACCAAAAACCAAAATTGCCCAAATGGCCGACCTGTTGTAATGTACAAATTACCAATGATTTATGGAACCCGGAGCTACCTCCAGTCAGTGGAAGAAGACCAAATAGAAATCTGTCGAGAAGAATGTGCATTTCGAGATGAATATCCATGTGACAGAGATGTATTTAATATCTGTACTCTCTACATGGAAGAAAAGGGATGGACATCGCCTACAAATATCGACGATGCTTTGCAGTTGTATTGTAATGTACGAAACATGTTACTTGTGGATTTGTGACGATAAAAGCTTTAATACTAATGTGATTCTATGATGAGAAACATTCTTATTATTTTCCTTCAGCTGAATGACACTAAATGATCTTCAAACGAGACTTAGCTATATCTTTACTTAGCCAAGTGTACTTTGCTCATATACTTCTTTATTTTCAAAAAAGAAAAAAAAAAAAAAAAAAATATCTAATTTTTCGTTTCTTGTTTCCCTTTTATACAATCAGAGAGAAAAATGACAAAGTGTGTTTAGCACGACAGCTACAAACTTTTAAATAGAACGTGAAGTAAAATTTGGTAACGAACGTGATAAATGACATTTTGATGCTTTCGCAACAAAAAATTTTGGAAACTACTTGGAAACCCTGCAGAATTTTTATTATATAACGGGACACACACGTATATGAAAACTTTCTTCTGTTAAGGCTGTCTATAAACATTTTTCTCTCTAAGGGTTCGTAGCGATCCGCGCCATTTAATCTATTAAATGTATAAATATAATTTGTCCAATGAACATTATCCATATTAAACACACTACAGTCGCACGGACTTGTAGAAGTGTGTCTATTGTATTAAACGCCAAAACATTGAGAGAAATAAATGGTGAGGAGAACTACAAACTCATAGAGGATGTATATTATCTCATATATTCATGCAAGAAAGACTATGTATATATAAATACTGGAGGATTATAATTTTTAATATATCTCCTTTTTGCTTTTTATATACTGATTATGATTATTTATATAAATTAACCTCAAAATGTTTTATTGGATGTGTAAGAAATTGAAAGTAATTGCTTAATATGAGAAGAAACGAACTGAAGATAAATTTTCACATTCTTGCCAAAATTCGATTGAGTTGTTGACTCTGTGACCCTAAAAGTTTGCACTTGCAAGATAAATTTCGTTTTTGCACTGTAAGTTTTGAAGAACAGCATGCAACTGAAACATAGTATGCATCTCTCTCTCTCTCTCTCTCTCTCTCTCTCTCTCTCTCTCTCTCTCTCTCTCTATATATATATATATATATATAAAAGACCTAAATACGAGTTATTTTTAATCTTCTTTGAACAAATGAAATGTTAAACGAGTGTTCTGTATGACATAAAAATAAAAGCGTGCATCCATTGCATCTTTATGTCAAATCATATTTTATTCAAGGGTGCACCACTCTGGTCTTTACATTTTTTCCCCACTTATCACTTATATTTTCATAACCTCTCATCCTCTTTCCAAAATTATCACACAGGTTGAAAGTTGAGCAAATAGCACCAGAATACACCATGTCAGACTATAAAATGCATCACACTCTTTGTATGTGGTCTGTTAGACAGTGAACAGAGATATTTTAGAACATTTAAAAAAAACAAACTTTTGGTGTTCTTGATCAATAATATTGTCCACGCCTTTTTACGAATAACGGGGTAGAAGGGATTATCGTTTCCCTCTGTATGTTCATATCACTTTTGTTTCCTGCATTTAGGTTGAAAAAAGGGTAAAATTAGTATATATTTGGTCACAAATCAACATCTATAGTTGTTTCATCTTCTTAAATAACTCCAAATTCAATCCGAAAGAGAAATTTGGTCAAGTTAGCTCATGTATAAATTGCGTACGTGTAGATACTTTTAGAGGTGGTACAAACAAATCGTTAGACAAATACTACTCACCCTGAGAACAACCATATGTGCATAAAATGAAAGGAACAGTAACTGCGTTTTTAATTTATCCGCCCCAAAATTCTATCTTTCATCGCGCATGACATCATACCACTCCAGATGATTTAATGGGAGGTCCAAGCACCTTACATTCTATATGCTGTAGTAGAAGACTTATAACTGTCGAGAAAACGAAACCTTAAAATTTTTACATTTATGATGGTCACTAGATCGCTAAGGAATTAAGGTTATAATTTCACACACTTGTATAGACTTCTGGAGATCAATTTTTCGCTAGACTTTTATTGGAAAGTTCATCATTGCAATTGAATATGACGTTGAGTACGTTTTGCGAGTATGTGCTTATATTTAGGTCCATAATTTTGAGGTGATCACTGAAACTTTAATTCATATATTAACTTACAATAGATTGCACGGAGTGGGTTTTCGCAGTACACATATATACATATTATACTGTCTGCCATGTATAGCCTATCTTGCGCCGAGAAATGGCGTTAAACCCTAAGAACAATAATAATTGGACCCAGTTTGACTTAAGTAGTTTTAAAACTTTTCACCCAAAGGTATAGCTAAGATATAATTAAATACAAAAACTGCATTAAATGGTAAGATTGTCATGGGTAAACCGGAGGACAAACACTGTTATTTTCCATGAGTGTTATAATTTCTCTTTCTTCTTCTTGTTATCATCCATGGTCTTAAAATAAGTAATAAGAAAGAGCAAACCAACATGTTTTGTATAATTGAATATATTAATTTATTTTCCTAAAATAGAAAGTGAAAGAATTAAACATAGCTTTCAGTATGGTGAATGAATTCCTAAAGTCCTAAATGTTCTATCAATTTCATGTTCTGAGTAATCCGAATAAGTTCCAAAGGTACTCCAAATCATGATCAGTAATGTACTGATTTGTCAACAGTACAGAAGAAATCACAATGATATAATCCCAAAAGGTCCTTCAATGAATTCACAATAATCCCAATACAGCTATATATGCAAGTAGTCTTTAAATGAATTCATAGTAATTTCGTACAGCTGTGATATATCCTAATAGTCTGTAAATGAACGTTTATAGCACTATAATTCGAACAAATGATTAAATTAAATAAATAAATTCCTCTCAATGCAAAACTCTTCCAAGACTGACAATACTACTAAGAATGTCTAATTTTAAGTAACAATTCTCTTATATAGAATGCTAACATTCATTGTAGACATAAATGCAATACGAGGCTTAGAATGAATAATTTTGGTATTTTGAAATCACTTTACAGGTAAAAAGATCAGCTGATTTACACTGGCTAATCTGGAAATTTGGACAGCTCGGCCTTTTACTAGAACTCATGTCCTTGACGGATCACCTGATGTTTACACGTACTTATAGTTTGATTCAACCTTGGAACTTATGAATGAATCAATGTACGCATTTGATACATGACTCATCTTACAGTACAAACCCGTTCATAGGATATTAGCATTAAAAATGTCATTAACTAAATTACTTACAAAAACTATTATAATGAAAAGAATACACAAAATATAGATATACATAACATTAGTAGTAGTAGTAATAGTAGTAGTAGTAGTAGTAGTAGTAGTAGTAGTAGTAGTAAATACGGAATATATGTCATACATCTGTATTTCTAATGATTCTCTTTTTTTTACAAATCTGAATGACCTTGACCTGTCATTATTTGACATGATACCATTATGGATGAGCAAAGTCAAAACCTCAACTGCAATCACTTTCAGATTTTAAATGTTGACCCTCCCTGAAATGAAAAGCTGTTCATGCTGTTCAGCTGGAGCATGTGTATGTGTGTGCGTGTCTGTGGATTTTCACAAAGTAAAAAAGAAGAAAAAAAAGGCAATTTCAGTAGGATCAATGTTTAACCTGTCTTCCCCAAGATTTGATTAGGAGTTATATTAATTTAATGAAAATTGGGTCCATGTAAGTTAATTATGCAGAAACCAAGTAAACGATTTCAAGTCCAATAACCTTGACACAATGGTATATCAATGGTAAAGCTACCTTTCCATAAATGTAATGTAACCGTATGGCTGCTGAAAATTGTGTTAAATTTTAAGAATGTGGACTCCTCATGTGGATTCCACAATACATTTTAGTTCCAGTGAATTTGACCTTTGACCTTTGTGCCCAATGCTCAATAAGGAGATGCCTCTGCCCAAGTGTAGACTATACATTAAATCTGATGAAAATTGAATAGAGGATATCTTGACTTGTCGAGTAGAAACAACAAATATTGCAATGTACATTCCAGTGGCACTTACCTTTCACCCCTCTGCCTTTGAATCAATAGAATTTGTCCCCTGCCTAGATATAGTCTTGTTATGAAGGTTGACAAAATTGGGCCAAGAAAACTTGACCTGCCCCTTTATATCCTATTTTCAGTCCTTGACCCTAGACATAGCATTCATCAAATCAATGGGCTTCTGCCTCTATCCATGGGTAAAGCACGTTTAAGGTTTAAACAAAACACACAACACAAAAAAAACCCCAGTAAACTCAAGTATTGTTGTGGATACATACTGTCTATGGACGGATATGACATGATATAATATATATATATATATATATATATATATATATATATATATATATATATATATATATATATATATATATATGCTCTTCACACTTTTTGAAAAAGTGGAATTTTTGGTGTGTCTTTAACGAACAACAGAGAGATCTGTGTGCATGTATTCTCATCTTTCTTTTGCATCAAGTGTTTGATAGTACAGCTTTAAGCAATTTCCACCTTGTTTAAAACTATCACTTTGTGCATTAGTTTGTCTCGGATTTTGACATGTTGGTACAAGCAAATGCTCAAAAGTGGCCTAACCATGATGTCTGATTCACATGTTCCTGTTACCTTGACAAAGTAGAACACTTCAAGCCTCAAGACTTGTCAACAGTAATTTACAACCATGGTATTTAAACTTGTGTTACAATCACCATCAAAGCACTCTTTGAACAAAATAACATGTATCCAAGGTATGTGCGTGTATAAGAATTAAAACAAAATGACAATATGATTTAAATATCTTTTATTCCCTCATTCGTCATCTCAAAGAAATATTCTCAGTGCATCATGATTGCAACAACTATCACAACTACATGGTATCAAATCTTTAAACTGTCAACCAAAATCTCATGTTCTAGATCACTGACAGAATCCATGATTATTGTAGAATCATTTCCTAAACTAGGTCTCAACAGTACATGTGTGAATGTTACAAATGCAGTGCCAATGTATTTCTTCATGTTCTTGCACATAAATGTTATAATGTCCACGACAAGTTGTGTGTACCCATGAGACATGAGGGATATAAAGAACTGAGATGAAATTTTTTTTTTTAAACAAAATGAAGAATTAGCTCTCCCTTGAACTTACTGTCACCCAATACTCTGTTGACATTGGAGATCTAATAAAAGAATTAGCAAAATAATCACTTGAATTGAACAACTAACAGTATTCAATACCAACAACACCAAAACAAAAAATCTGGCTTGATATTTCTAACAGTGAAAACTGTAGGAGTCTGATGCATGATGAATGGTAATAATAATTAAAATTAAAATTATTATTAAAATGAATGCGATGTTGATCTGCTGACATGGTAATGAAATTGTTGTAAACATTAAAGTATAGGTCAATTTAAAAACACTATAAGAATGATCATCTCTGGAACCCAGGCAAACTAGAGTCCTTCCAGGTGTCCCCTATTTAATCCAATTTAAGTTTCAAATTTGGTCAAGTATATCCTATTCCTTTCCTGACAACATCCAAAATGTGAAGTTGGAAGTCACTATGAATAATCACATATAGCAATCCAAAAGAAGGGAGAATTTTCATTGCTGATGAACCAACAAGATATCACCCAGTTTTCAAAAGTACATGTACTGATATCATTGCAATGGATCAACCTGAGTTGGATCATCAATTGCCTCTACCAAGGCTTAATAATCTCCACTATAAAAATTAAATATCTGGTGGAATATTAATGCAAACTAGAGTAATCATGACAATAAAATGTTGGTTACTTTTCTATTGTTTTTCTGTTTAGTATTGTGCTGATGTGCCCATAAACCATAGATCTATCTACATAACTACTGGACATACAAGACACACAAGAATAAAAGAAAGAAAAATAACATAATTGTGTATATGAAAATACAGGTACTATAATGAGTAGATAACAACCTGAGAGTAATTCCGCTTTGCTTTTGTTTGCCTGTTTTTTTTCAATTACTGTTTTACTACCCACCCATAGAATGCAGACATTACTGGGTGAAAGTCAGGGGCTCTGGGTTACTGCCAAAAGTACAAACATCATTCATGCATCTGCAATTACCTTGAAAAGCCTACTACTGTTGAGACCTTACATAGAAAGCATGCTACATGCATGCAGTCCAATCATCTAATTGTTATATTCATAAGCAATACACAGTTAACCTGTTGTGCCTAACCCATCATAATACATGAATTTTAATCAGGCATATGGATAGTTTACCAATGAATAAATATATTTATCACTAATTTCAAGTACTTGATCAGAAATGGCCCTCTGTGCAGGCCAAGATGTACATAGCATAGAAAAAGCCCATGTATCCATAACCGAGATATAATTATTTGACACATCACTAAAGCATAAAATGAAGGTCACAATGATCTTTGATGATAAAGGTGAACTTCTAACAGAGAAGCATGCAATTATAATGTTTCATGATCTTATCATAAACAGCACTCAATAAAACAACTTGAAGCACAACATTTCACAAAATGAACTAGAAACACAAAATGAACTTGAAACACAAAATTTCAAAACAATCACTAAAGCATGAAATATTTGTCTCAGAAGACCTCTGTTTGCAACAAGGATGTATTTTGTATTTATCAAGATGCATCCAGTCAATAACTGTACTGAATTTGGATAGAATAGTATGTATACAGCATGAAGAAACAAAACCCAAGATGATAATGAGCTCAACATAAAAACTTAAATTTTAAACCAGTTAAATGTGAAAATTGAACCAAAGTCTGTGAAGCATTCAATATGGATTGCAGTGACCTACCTTATGTTATGAGGGTGTAACACTCATCAAGATGCATCATCTCACAATGTTTCATTTTTAAAGGTGTGACAGTATGAATACAGAGGACAAAATGCTATGTGGTCACGAGTTGACTTTAAATGCAAAATTATTAACCTATGCAAGTAACATGTAAAATGAAGGAAACATTGGCCTTCTTTAGAAGTTTGGGTTTGGTACTATCAGAAATGCATACAATCATATTGTCTCATGATTCTAACATTACCTGAACTTTAGAAATAAACTTCCAACAATACACTTGACCAAAATCTGTGAAATGTTACTTGTGACACACAGTGTCCTAATTTTGAAAGGTGGGTGTAGTGCTGTCTTACACTCTTCAAGTTACATGACTCCATAAACAATATAGAAAAATGCTGAACTGAATGCAAAAATTTTACAAACAGTGTCCATATATTATACATGTGTGTAGAAAGTAGCTTCCATAACACCACCCGATGGGGGCAAAGGCAATGAAACCCACTCGTAGTGTGATAAGACTGGTCAGCATCACAAATGGAATATCCTGATCATTGACTGTGACAAAACTTAAAATATGTCCATGATCCAGATGTTGCTTTCTAGGACATGTTAAGTCGTGATTACAAGATAGTTAACCCGTAATTACGAGACGCGAAATCGTAATTACGAGATAGTAAGTCGTAATTACGAGATAGCTAACTCATTATTACGAGATAGTAAGTAGTAATTACGACATAGTAAGTCGTATTTACGACATAGCTATCTCGTAATTACGAGATAGTAAGTCGTAATTACGAGATAGCTAACTCGTAATTACGAGATAGCAAGTCGTAATTACGAGATAAAAACTGATTTCAACGTGGCACTAACAGGCTTCGTATTAAATCAACATGACATGTAACATTGTGTAATGCGTGCTACAGACAATGCTCATGAACGTCTGCTTTTATATTGAGAAACCCGTATTCAATGAGCTTCTGCTTTTACCTTGAGAAATCCATATGCGATGAGATTCTGCTTTAACCCAGAGAAACCCATAGTCGGTAAGAAAAATCATACATACTTTAAGAAATGAGGTGACAGAAACTTTTACTTAACGGTCCTCAAAGGCAGAAAAGTTAAAGTATATAATTTAATTGGACAGAGCAGTTCCTGTTTACTTAACATCCAAAGGCATGTTCGTTGTATACATTTACTAAGCCGTTTACACTTGTAACGATGCAACCTAATCAATCTGTAATTACGAAAATTTGTCTTTTATGTAAATAAATAATGTATTATTCATCCACCTATAATATTAACCGTACAAAACCGCATCAAATCTAAGTTACCAGGGTCTGGCGTATCTAGTTTGCATATATATATATATATATATATATATATATATATATATAATATTAACCGTACAAAACCGCATCAAATCTAAGTTACCAGGGTCTGGCGTATCTAGTTTGCATATATATATATATATATATATATATATATATATATATATATATATATATATATATATATATAGAGAGAGAGAGAGAGAGAGAGAGAGAGAGAGAGAGAGAGAGAGAGAGAGGACATAACATGAAACTCATAATTCTCTGATTCACATATGTTCTCAACAGATTTTCCTCTGCTCACCTTCGAATACTCTTTGCTTAATCAGATATTTTGGCGGCATGGACTTTCAACGGGTCCTTTCGCAATCGATTGTTTCTAAATGAAAATTTTGAATCAGGATACAGTCATCCAATTAGCAAGTTAAGTCAAGAAAACGAAATGAAATATGTGTCTACCCGGGTTAAGAAAGTTTTCTCTTTATACTTTGAAGGCAGCTTTTCCTGGTTGGAAATGATTATTAAATGAAACATACCCATCTGGTGTTCATTGTTTCTTAAAAAACCCTCAAAAAAGCAAAAAACAAAACACTCAATCAAGCAAACAAACCACTCTCCCCAAAATAACCCCACTCAAAGAACAATAACAACGTCGATTTTGAAAAAGGTACGTGAATCCGTTCAATGGGGCCTCAATAACCCCTTAATGTCATAAAACCTGTAATCATCTGCAATTATTGGCACGTAATTAGCATAAAATATTTCTCTTATAAAATATTTTATAAATATTTTTCATATTTAACCAAGCACGAAAGTGTTGTGTATTTTATAGTGCATTAACATTATCCAGTGCATATAATGTCCATCACAGGGGCCCCAGGGCCTCTTGTAAGTGAAGTTTTATAAACTGTGAATTAAATACAAATCAGTCATTGCATCATAATTAAATACCGTTTTAGACCAGGAGAATTACAGGTCAAAGACAAATGTCTAGAAGGAGTATAAACAGAAAACGTGTGAAATTTCAATCGCTTTTTTGATATGTCTTCTTTTGGAACTGTGAGTTTTGCACTTAAAGCATCCTTAAAGGATTAAAACTGAGAGATAATGTCCTGAAAATATTCTCATTTAGTTTCTGAAGAAAATTTGAGAATTTCCTCGAAGCTGAAGAATCTCTGTATTTTAATAATAAAAGGACTGCCAGGTATGCAATATTAAAATTACAGAGGTTTTAGTTTCAATCCTTGTTTTGAATCTACGTTTTACAAAAATATCAATATTATTAGAAATAGGGTCAAAATGCAGCAAATTCCCAATAAAAAATGTCAAATCTCAACAAATCCAAATGTATGCAAATGTCAATATTATTAGGAATAGGGTCAAAACTCAGCAAATCCGAATGTATACAAATGTCAAAATGAATTTTGAAAAGAAGAGCATAAGTTAGTGGACAGAACACGGACTAGGTCAAAGAAAAGCTAAACTAATACGATGTCATGGCGTAAGAGCTCTCTCTCTCTCTCTCTCTCTCTCTCTCTCTCTCTCACACACCCTCCCCCCACAGAGTAGTGTTGATCGCCATCTTGAAGTCGCTTAACTCGTACAAATCGAAAATCAGTCAAATTCATGTTAAGAAACTCCATTTTGTCTAAATTGTGGTCATTAGGTGATTAGTGGTGTATGTGTCTATCTAATATATATATATATATATATATATATATATAT
>JAECUM010036815.1:0-46979 GCA_016617855.1 Megalonaias nervosa | reverse complement strand
AGTGGTGTGGTATTCTGAGCTTTGTTGTAAGGGGTATTTTCCTTCACGTCCGCACTTTAGACATATAATGTGTAGCGTTCGTCAGTATGGCTAACCAGCGTTGACCTGACAACTTAAGTAGAATGAGCAGAATAGCAACATTATTGGAACTTCAGATGCACCTGGAGTATGACAGGCACATATTAGACGAGCTGGCTATGGAGGCCGTATCAGAAGCTGCCAGGATAGAAGAGGAGAAGGAGGAGGAGAGGAAAAAGAAGAAAGAGAAGAAAATTAAAAACCAGATTCTGTCGCACCTGATGCTTAGGTCTTTGTATGAGGTGAAGCCTGAGGTGAGGACACTTCCACAGCAAGTACCAGCACGACAAGCACAACAACGTCAGCCACAGCCAGCAGTACCAGTACCAGAGATAAGGAGACCTCATCATCGCCGACTGCAGAATAGAACTCAGAGGGAGCTCTTCACTATCCCTGGGAGAGAAAACTGGGATGTTGAGGCCACTCAAACACCCTTTGCGCTCCCAAGAAAAAATGTAAATTTGGAACAGGACTGGAGCCGCCGTTGTGTCTGTGGGGCCCGGCCTGGGAGGTGCCAGAGTGAAGCAGGCGTATCTGAAGCTCAGAAAAAAAGAACAGCCTTTCTCGGGGCTAACCAGATCTCTAGAAAAGATACATTATTCAAGTTGCCAAAAAATATAATTGTATGTGTGTGTGTGTGTTTGTGCGTGTGTGTATTTGTGTGTTTGTATGCTTGCTCTTACGTTTGTGTGTGTGTGTGTGTGTATGTGTTTGTGTTTGTATACGTTCTTGTACGTTTGTGTGTATATGTATTTGTGTTTGTTTTTTCCTTAACAGAAAAACCTTGTCCTTACACTATGTGGATAGTATATAATGGGTTTTTTTTCCCTTCTGTGTGGATAGTAGATAATGGGTTATTTTCTTCCCTTCTGTGTGGATAGTAGATAATGGGTTAATGGATAGTATATGATGAGTTGTTTTCTTCCCTTCTGTGTGGATAGTAGATATTGATGTGAATAGTATATAATGGGTTATTTTCTTCCCTTCTGTGTGGATGGTAGATAATATGTGAAGTTATTGTAAGAGATGTTTTGCTTCACGCCAGTGCTTCAAGTATATAAAGTATAGCGGTCGTCAGTCTGGCTACCCAGCGTTGACTAGTCAACACCTTGGAAGATGAATTTGTTTAATGACTTTAAAGACGGTTGGTATTGGATGATGGATGCAGCATATGTGGTAGAAAGACTTGCAGATGAGTGGAGGTACCCAGGTAGCCTAGACTTTATGGCAAGTCAAGTGACCAGTCTGTAAGTAGCCAGAGATCTGGTTAAATACATGATAGAGGAGGAAGAGAAGTTAACAGGTTTTATTAAGTATGTTAAAGTGGGAAAACTGAAGGAGGCCCTTGGTGGTGTGACAAAAGTCAGGTACTTTTAGAAGAAATAGAAAATTTAACAGAATGGTCTTTTGTGAAGTGGGGATTGGCCAATTAAAGAAAGCAGAACAAATGATTAGAAAGGTACTGCAAGAGGAGGTGAAGAAGATAAAAGATGCCTGGGCTAAGGAGAGAAAGGAGAAAGAAAACAGAAAGAAAAAAGAGGCCTTTGACAGACTCAATGAAAACTGGATGAAGGTACAGGAAACGTTTAGATCCATGGGACATCCTAACTGGGTACCAGAGAATGAAAAGAAGAAGAAAGTAATAATAGAGAAAGTGAGATGGTGGCAGAAGTGGAGAAAATAGAAGAACCCAAAGGCCCTTTTCAGGGCAGCTCCATTGCCTCGAAAAGATTTACTCTCTTTGCCATATATGTGTGTCTTTGTTTTGTGTTTGTTTGTTTGTTGATTTGTTTACCCGCCCCGCCAAGCGTTATTATTCGCATAGTTTCACCGCTGAACTAGCTGAACTTACCCGCTACCTGCTTTTTTCCCCCGGTATCACTGTTGTTTGGCCCGATTGAAGTCAGCCCCTTGCAACATTGTTGCCAATGTCCAGTAATGTGATGTCATCTCACCTGTTCCATTCCTATTGTCCCTATACAAAACCCAACCTATCTTCAACTTGATGCTATGGTGGCCGAGGGTGAATTTTGACGTTATAGTGGCCAAGGGGGTCTTATAATGCTAATTCCCATTGAAGCTATACATTTTGACGCTATAGTGGCCCAGGGGAGTTTTGTATGGACATTCCCCATTGACGCCATAGTGGCCTACTTCACTACTTGCAATCTTCTGAACCCATTGATGACACGAGTAACACAACACTGTATTTCATTACTTAAATTAAAAGCTTGCTGATACCAATCGTATGATAAAAGAAACATATGACAAAGTTTGAAGACGAATACAAGGATGACGATGATGATGATAAGTACTGTGATGGAAAGAGAAGGAACATGGATATTAAATTCGTGTTTATACAATTTTTGTTTTAATTTGCAAATTTATTGGGCATATTCTGTTTTCATTGTATGTGGTGAGCATCCATCATCATCATCATCATCATCATCATCATCATCATCATCATCATCATCATCATCATCATCATCATCAACCCCTTATCCAGAGAGGTCGTTGGGGCACCACAGTTGACTTTGCAACCAATTCTCTCCATCTTTCCTTGTTCTCTACTGCCTTTTGGGAATCTCCAAATCACATGCCTGTCCACTCATTAATGTTGTCTTCCCACCTCTTTTTGTCTGCCTCTTCTTCAGCGCCCTCGCACTGTGCCTTGCAAGGTTGTTTTTGCCAGTCCAGATGATCTTGAGACATGACCGTACCACTTAAGTTTGTACCTTTTTGCAGTGGTCAAGAAGTCTACATAGGATCCGATGGCTCGTTGGATCATGTTGTGGACTTCTTCGTTAGTTACATGGTCAATGTATGAGATGTCCAAGATCTTGCGGTAGCATCTCATTTCAAAGGTTTGAATCCTTCTTTGTAGATCTGATGTGAGCGTCCATGTTTCACAAGCATACAGAAAGATGGATTTGACAATCGAGCGCATCAGCCTTATTTTGGAACCAAAAGCAATGTTGGTATCTTTCCATATTGGTATCAACTTTGTTATTGTTGCTGTTGTCTGGGCAATCCTGCAAAGTAATTCTGGTTTGGAGCCCTCGTCTGTGATAATTGATCCCAAGTACTTACAGCTTGTGACTCTTTCCAGCTTCTATCCACTGACCTTTATTTCTGCACTGATGCCATTGATGTTGTTTGTCATCAGTTTGTTTTTTTCGGCGCTAATTCTTTTTCATCTCCTGCTAAACCATTAATATCATGTGCGAAGCGAACGTTTGTGATTGTTCTTCCTCCGATGCTGACAGTGACCTTGTGGTCATGCAAAGCATCCTCCATGATCCTTTCCAGGAAAATGTTGAAGAGTGTAGGTGATAGTATACATCCTTGTCTGACTCCAACTGTTCTTCGAAACCAATCTCCTCTGCTGTCATTGATGAGGACAGCACTGGTGGCTTTGTCATAGAGGTGCTCAACAACCTGCACCAGGTTTGAGCTAACGTTATACTTCCTCAGTGTTGCCCATAAGGCTGCATGTCATACCCTATCAAAGGCCTTTTTGAAATCTATAAAGACGTGGTGTATATTCTGCTGGTGCTGAAGGTATTTCTCACAAAGAAGTCTGAGATTGAAGATTTGTTCTGTGGTGCTCCTTCCTGCTTGGAAGCATTCCTGCTCTTCTGCAATAATTTTCTCTGCTTGAGGCTTTCGTCTGTTGAGAATTATCTTCAGCATGACTTTGCTCAGGTGACTGATTAGACTGATGGTTCTGTGGTTTTGGCACAGCTGTAGGTTTCCTTTCTTGAGGAGCACGATGACCAAGGTTTGAGTCCATGTGGTGGGCCATTTTCCTGTCTGCCATATCTTGTTGCAGATTGTTATTAGGACTGCGACTATCTCTTCTCCTCCTGCTTGAATGAGCTCTGCAGGTATGTTGTCAATGCCGGCCGACTTTCCTTCAGTGACCTAACTGCAATTTCTACTTCTTCACGAAGAATGGGGTTGTCAGCAATTTCCTCTGCCTGAGGGCAATTTATTACTGCTAGATCTACTTGGGTCTTATGATTGTACAATTCTGAGCAGTATTCTGTCCATCGCTTGAGGATCTCTTGATCTTCTGTGAGGCATTTTCCTAATTTGTCTTGCATTGCGGTAGTTTTCCCTTGTTTATGGGTTGTGAGATCTTTCACTAGCTGATATGCCATTTTGCTGTCATTTCTACTCAGACTGTTTTCGATTTTGCAGCATTATCTTTCTATTCAGGATTCGTTTGCCTTTTTCATGCTTTTCCTGATCATATTGTTTATCTCTCGGTATTTTCTAGCTCCTTCAGGATCTCTTTTTCCCTTTTTCAGTTCTTTTCTTTTGTCGCATAGGTCAAGGACATCTGTCGTGGTGAGCATCCATACAACGTCAAAAATCTTGCCGACTTGGATATTGAATTTTTATCTAATAATAGCTCTTAAAATCATACACGCTAGATATTGTACTTTTGTCTAAGTGTCCGTGGCCATTCAAGTAATATGTTAAGCATGATAGTAAACCTCAACAGCTTATTGTTTAAAGTTATTTTTAAAATGTTTTCTTTTCGCCATAACGAGGAGCGGGTAAAAATACCTTGTGAGTCATGTACTTGAAGATCTTTTCTTTAAACGTCTCATGTGTTTTGTAGGAACTCTCTCGAGATTTTGAGATCGAGGATGCTGACGGGAAAATGATGCGGGCCATGGATGTGTTCTCTGCTTCAATCCGGTACCTCAGAGAGCACATGTTACGGGCTGGGGAGGATAAGATGTACGGCTTGAATAGCGAAGAGATCCACTGGGTTCTCACCGTGCCGGCCATCTGGAGCGATGCAGCTAAGCAATTCATGAGAGAAGCTGCAGTCCTGGTAAACTACTTGATGTTTTTCATTAATTTCCGATACATCTATTAGATTATAATTAATTATGCTTGACATTTCACGAGCTAAAAAGAGTACTGGTCAGACAAGTGATCGGGATTGTCTTTTGAAAGGCTTTTGTCCATTCTTTTTGTTTTTTCCATCACTTGTCACCGGGTTTGTCCATCGACTGAAACATTTTCGTTACAGATCTACCAATCAATGATGCTAGCATGGTAATATGCCCATCTACTATGCTCCGTATACTAATTAGCATATCAACTTCTTTACAATCGAAGAGTTCTTATTTGGAAAATGAGATACGTAGTTCAACAAAAATGCCGAATCACGAATGAAACGTTTTTAAAAATTTTGCAACTTTGGAAGAAGTTATAGGAAGATTAAGTTTTGCATGTTAACTAGGTTCTAATATCCAGGTGTCATTGATAATCCAGACAAAACGGCGGCACAGAAGTGATTGCATAAGAAATATCAGATGGCTTTCAGTCTAAAGTGCAAGTAGTGCCCTAAGATATCAGATAAACCTTGTTTGTTGGACTGTTTTGTCGATCGGTCAACTAAAGCAAGCTAAATGCTAAAATGGCATTGTATACTTACATTTCTAACCTTTTATGCCATAAGGAGACTATAGCATTCTCACACGATGCCGATTCTTTGCACCCCAGTACCGACTTTAAAAATAGAAGACACCAAGAATATAAAAAATGCACAAAGATTAATTTATAAATTTCCAACCTGATTTTTGCCAGGTGTCCGAAACACTGTCAACTTATCGGCGTTTCCAGTCAAACAGGGTTTTCTTTAGCAACACGGTCGCCATATTTGCTTGATCCAGTCTAATGTTACAAGTAGCAAATGTGATATAGTTCACCGTCTTTGAAAAACTCAATAATTCCGTACATTTTGGACTTACATCTCTTTGAAGACAAGTATACAAGAATTTTTTCCTATGTATTTCTTCGGTTTGTTTAGAAATATTAAAACTATACATTGCAAATATTGGACGCAGACGACACGGTTTTTTAAACACTGAAATAGAGTAATTTAAATCGAGAAAAGGGAGAACGAATAGTCTGACTGCTTGTTTATATCGGGAGCTTCCGTTTGCTTTGAATCGCCAACAATTCGACATATTCAGCTGAGAAATTATAAATCAGTGTTTCAAAATTACTACGTTTGGTACATTATTTTATAAAACTGAAGGGTGTGCGAATACAATAATTAAGAATAACCATGAATGTAGGCTAAGTATGAAAAATCGGGTTTACCCCTAATGACTGGTTAAGTTTGGTTTGGTGTTTAATGTACACCGACATATAGTTTCGAGGCATCTTGAGAAAAGTGTCTTGATCACGAGAGCCAACCCAGGCTGATCATATCGCATGAATCAAACCTGTCATGGGTCCAGCACATTAACTACTGAGCAACCGCGGCTTCACCTTTAAGTGAAGTTGAAGAACATACATTTAGACATTTGGAAATATTCTTAAAGTTTTAATATAAATGATACATTTTTTCAACTTTTACATGCAATAGGCTGGTATCAATGGTGGCAACCTGTCAATTGCTCTTGAACCAGAAGCTGCGTCATTTTATTGCAAGTATCTACCAGTTGAAAGGATCTCCGGTGAAGGAGCTGTTACTTGTTTCCGGCCGGCTTCAAGATACCTAGTTCTAGATGCAGGAGGTAAATATATTCTTTATGGCCATTTTAATACGTGTTGTACTCTTTCCCGTGTCTTGTTCCCCCGACCCCTACTCCTCCACCTCCAGAAAAGAAGACAAATCTTAATAAGTGGAAGTGAATCATTTTATGCGCCCAATACCGCGCAGAATTTCTGAAGTATGGACTATAAGTGCTACTTAATCAACATTTGTTAGTAAAATATTATTAGTAAAGCAATACTTATAGCTTATTGGTGGAAAATATATTTAATGCTTTCATATCTGTTCTGGTTTTAAATTAAAACGATTTGAACATTGTGTTCACATGTCCACTCAGGCGAAATAATGCAGATAAACAGACACGAGGATTCCGTCTTTAAATGTAAACCGGTACACTCAAATTATTTAAGTTTTCAAACGTTAAAGATCTTGATACGATAAGTGCTATTCATGAACTAACTATATTCCTGTTAGTAAATGTTAATGTTTGATAACCTATTATTACGATTCTCTGGTCTTAAACAAAGTAGCAGAAAGGATCGAAAACCAACAAGTTTTGTAGAAGTCAAGAAATATTTTTTTCCCTAGAATACATAGTGAAAATTTAAAAAGAACTTATAGTATTGTGATTTTATTACCAAATGGTCCTATAAGTTCTATCACAATTCCAACAGTATAGGGTATTCCGAATGAACGATAGCGCAGTGGTGTTCTGAATGAATGTTGTTTATTATAGTTCAGATTTGCCAATAGCCTGGAATAGTGTTGATATGCTAACAGTCTTATTGTATCACAGTGATATAATCCAAATGTCCTTGAATAAATTCCCAATAATTCCAAAATAGTGGTCCGATAATATTATTGAGCAATTTTTAATTCCAGTAAATAATTTAAATAAATAAATCGCCTCAAATACTAACTGAAACACAACTTAAACTGAATCCACTAAGACTGGTGTTAAGATATAGAATAAATAATTATGTTTACTTCAAAACTATAAACGATCACCTGACTTATGACAGAACAAAATGCCGTGGATTTCGGTCATTTACAATGGAATTGTCCATTAAACTGCAAAGAAAATGCGTTTCTAGAAAATTCTAAAATCACAATCAAGGCTGTATCTAGAATTGAAACCTAGTAAGCATGTTTAACATACATAGCATTGGCATGCAGGCCCAAACTTCTACCCTCGATCATGGGCAAAGATCAATGACACAATATAAATTAAATATACATAACTCTAGTGTCATCGATACATGTCATTCCATATCCTTGTCGAGATATTGTTTTCAAAAGGTACCTTTGAAAAACATCGTCCAATATTCTGATGTTAACGAATAATCTCTCACTGACGATAAAAAAATATTCTTCATGGGATTAGATCAACAAGGAAATATATGCTGTATATTTTTAAATGCATGACCTTACAAGTCTACTCTTATATACTGAATTCACTTTTTAAAGTAACTTTATATAGCTAACACTGCAGTTTGCATACGTAAACATAGTAGTTGTACTGTGTTACGTATCGGCTCGTTCAAAAGTAACAAAAGAAAAGAGTGAAGAAAACAAGCTTTGTAAGTTTTAACAATAAAAATATATTTCCCTAGAAAACACGGTGAAAAGGTGAAAATATGAAATAGGACTTACGGTTTGTGAAGAAAATCCAAACATTTATCCTAATACTGAAAAAAATACAAGTCCTATCACTAAATAATTTTCACTGAATCCAGGTTCGAATCTTGATGACGTTCAAAGATGGAGGACGATGATGTCAGATGAAGTCTTTACACAAATGTCCATAATTTCACGTTGAACCACAACTTGTACTGTACTGTTCCAATTTAGAATGAATTTCACTGAATGTCTCTGTCCTAAACCACTTGTGTAGTTCTCCAGGGAAAAATAAATTACTATTTAAAAAGTAGATGAACTCCTATAGCTGTCATCTATAACAAGACACATCTTGAACTCTACAGATGTAAAGAAAAATAAACAAACTCTTTCCAGCACAAGAAAAATAATACCTTCTTCTCAAGGTATAAGAACGACTCTGACTATTTCACAGGGACCTAAGTGTTTTTAAACTGAACCAAAACGTCATTTCATGCACACGCACGAAGAACGCGTGGTTATTTCGCAATAAACAATCGCAGTACACGATGTAAACACGTATAATTAGAAATGACCTCGGCCACAACCAATCGTTTATGCTGGCTGTTTATCCAGTCGGTAATCTAAAAAACTAATCTTACGAAAACCGAGTCATATTTACGTTCTAAATAAACACTACGTTTCTTTCAAAATATTAGACACTGTGAACATAATCATCTTCATAGTAATACACAATGATACAAAAATGAAATAAAAAGAATTCAAATTTTAACACACAAGTAATTAAACTACATGGTCGTAACAACTGGGTAAACAAACCTGTAGATTTCAATCGAACATCGGTTAAAGTTGTTAGTTTCTAAACGCAATTTGCTCTCACTGAATCGAAATTACAATTTAGCTTTTGCTTTTATGTGAGAAATTCAGTTGTTTTCTGTTAGCGTTATTCTTAATATAAAATGACTTGAGACGTGCGACGGGATTCTTTTAATAGGTGGTACCATTGACATCACAGTACATGAAGTCCATGCGGATGGCCGTCTGAAAGAGCTGTACAAGGCTAACGGCGGGCACTGGGGAGGAACTAAAGTTGATGAAGCCTTTCAGCAGCTGTTGGTGGACATCGCTGGTGTGGACGTCATGGATGCTTTTTACTCGAAACATAGAGACGATTACCTTGACCTTTTCCGTGAATTTGAACTGAAGAAAAGAGCCATCACCCCTGATATGGATCAGAGAATCACAATCAAGCTTCCATTGTCACTTCATGACGAGTTTGTTCACCACCGCGGAGAAGATTTCCGCAAGAGTATGTTGATGGTAAGACAACGTGCTTAGTTTTGTATTTCCATCCGTACGTTTTGGGGGTGCAAGTCTGGGAATATTGTGAAGTTTTCCTCTCTGTCCATCTGTCTTTGCCTAACGCATCTCCTTCTAGACTGCTGAATGGAAATTCATGCAAGAGTGTAGTTATCTCTTAAGGTAACCAAAATCAAGAGGGTTGTCATCCTTGGCTCCCGCCCCATGATTTCCCCAGGAAAGGGACAAAAGTCTGGTCTTCACAAATTTCAGTTACAATGAATCATTTTTCAAATAGTTTCTGACCAAAAGTTATACATGCAGTCATTGTAGGATGATGGATGATATGTACGATGCAATTTGCATTTCTGGTCTCTGTCTTTGGGTGGGATAGAATACCAGGTGAGGATGATAAGGTTCGTGGGATGAGAGTAGAATATGTTATAGAAAGCGTGGGGATTTTCGATGACGAGCCACTGAATTGGTTTTATTTGTAAAGTGTGTTTGGTTGGTTGGTAGGTTGGTTGCTTGGTTGGCAGCTTCTTTATCGTCCAAGACGAAAATCAGTATTAATTCCTGCCTGTCGAAAAGGAAAGGAAATATTGCAGCTTGAAATTGTATCAACTAATTAAATCACTTGCAGTACCATTGATAATGAAAATACTATTGTTATTACAATCTAGCCAAGGGTTTTATATTCAATCGTATGAAATAGGTATATATGTGATAGGCATTAGTATGTGGTAATTGTGAGATTAATAACATTTTGTTTTATTAAATACCAAAGAATTTGCATATTTGTAATAAAGAGAGTATCATTTTTTTATTCTCTCATTAGCGTCAAGAGCTTAGCGGGAAGCTTACATTCGCTGGAGACAAACTTCGCCTCGATCCAAAAATTATGAAGGATCTTTTTCGCGATGCATGTTCGAGTATTGTCGGTCATCTTCAAGAAATATTTGGCGAGCGATCTGTCAGAGGGACAGACACCATCCTAATGGTAGGGGGATTTTCAGAGTCTCCGGTGTTGCGGCAGGCCATTAAAGACAGCTTTCCAGGCAAGAAAGTAGTAATTCCAAACGAAGCAGGTCTGTCGGTACTGAAGGGAGCCGTCATCTTCGGGCACAAACCAGCCATTATTATGCAGAGAGTCAGCAGATTCACTTACGGGGTGAAGACATACACATCATTCTTGCCGAATGTGCATGAAGAGAACAGAAGAGAAGAACGTTACGGAAATAGCGTATGTTTGGTTTTCGACAAGCATGTAGAAATTGGCCAAGCCATACCATCCAGTGGAATGTTTGAAGAACGCAGATATTATCCTCTGAGCAGTACTACTACTAGGGCGAAAATGGCTATCTACACGTCCACAGACAATAACCCTTTGTACACCGACGATATGGGGTGCGAAAAGCTTGGAGAACTTATTGTTGAATACGAGGATCTCACGGGTGGAAAGGACAGGCCGATTCTTGCCAAGATGATATTTGGTGGCACCGAGCTTGGAGTTGAGGTTGTGGAAGAGAAGACAGGCAAACAAACACGAGCTGCTTTTAACTTCCTTGGTGAAACGACTGCATAACTATGCACAGAAGTGACATCATCTCTATGTCTTTTGATTTTCATGGTAAACTGGAATTCACTTTTGCTTTTGTCATTTAAGATGGTGTGCCTGTGTCCGTGATTTTGTGCATTTTTTTACGTAGCTTAAAATATTAGTCATGTCGCTACGATGCATGTGATGTCCAGCACAGGGGCATCATGCTGCAGACATGTTGCATCATGTCCCACTCAATGATATTATTCTGCCACGAGGCCGACCAGTTCTACACTAACCTTTTAATGCTGAGCGCCAAGCGAGGCAGCCGCGAGTGCCATTTTAATAAGTCTTTGGTATAACTCGTCCGGGGTTCATGCCCCCTACCTTCGACGGGCGCTCTAACCACTTAGGCCACCAGAGCGGTGCATTTAAAATGGAAATTATATGAATATTCATATTTTATCCGTGCACAGAAACAAGAAATTTGAAGATAAACAATGTTACGAGCGTTTCTTTCAGCACAGCGCATTAGCTTTTCCATCAGTTTCTATATACCTATAAAAATATGACTGTAAATGTTCGTGATTATAAGGAAAACATTGTAAAGTAATATGCACCATGGACCAGATGAGCTACCGACAAATGTGACTTTGTTGATCGTTAATTGTATTTGACGCATAACCAACTAATCTATCGAAATAATACAATTATGAACTGCTAATAAGTTAATATTTTACATCATTTTATCATTTTGTCCTAGACGGGTTACTTGACATTTATGAGAGAGCCAGACTCCTTATTGTACACAATATAAAAAGCAAATGTTTTTGTTAATTATGCGACTTCTGTATATTATATAGGTTATTACCCGTAAGGGTCACTTATTGAGTTTTGAATGAGTAATGATCTATTCCAAACAACTTTGCAAGACTTTGCAAGATTATAAATTTAATACATTCTTGAATATATATATATATATATATATATATATATATATATATATATATATATATATATATATATATATATATATATATATATATATATAGTTCCTTTATACTTGTTCTTCACAACAACATTATTATTCATTGGGATTGTCCCTGTGTGCGTCAGAGGATAGTAGTCGTGTAATTTCTAGAAAAATACATCGTTATTTCTGCTGCTGACTATATATTTGCCATATTCTATAGACGTGTATGATCACGTTATCTGTAATTAAAGCGACCATGTGAGACATACGTGAAACACACGATAAATGTTCACGCATGAGGCAGGTACATGCAGGTGTACCACATGAGACATATGCGTGGTAACCAAATGACAAACATGAATAAAATACCTTTTGCAGGCTCATGTATGAACCGCATGAGACACATGTGAGACACCTTCAAACCCGCATAAGAACATTTGAACTTCATAAGACACCTGTGAGCCGCATGAGACTCACATGAGACTCGCATGAACTTGATAATACATCTGTGAACCGCGTCAGAAATATGTGTAAGTTGTTAAATGCAGGCTCGTGTATGATGAGCTTGGAAAGAAATGATCTTCTATTGTATTTATAAAGTAACTCTGCTAGGATTATTGCAAGCTTGACATTGTCTTCTTTAATCCACAAATACAATAAATATATGACGAAAATAAATGTGTTACTTTTCACTTGAATTTAATTACTGAATCCTAAATTCTGTTTTATTTTACCATCGGATTTTCCAATTTGTCCTTTGTAGAGTGAAACAAAAATATTAAGGCAAACTTGCCCTTACACTTGCATTACAGCATGACTTTCAAGAAACTGTCTAAGATGTCATGATTAAACTTTGATAATAGAAAATGTGTAAAACTATTTAATCCATTTTCACTCGGTGGGGGTTCGACTGTCTTATAAAACATGGTCCTTTATCAAACAAAATCGTCAGCACAGTATAAAGGTAAAATCTATCTCGTATGGCTTAATGCTTTACCTTTTTCTACTAACAGAAAGCATAGTTTTACCTAGGGACAAATATCGACTGAAACTAAAGCCCGTATGAATGCAATATATCGTGCAACACTGAGCTCTGCTATTACTGTTGTAGGCAAAATGCTTTCAAGAAAGCTAATGTGATATGTAACTGGTCCGCTGTCAAACAGAGATATTCAAGAAGTCGTAAAATTAAAAATTCCAGTTTCTTTACGTCAATTAAGTTATCTGCCGAATTGCCGAAATATTTAACATTGGATTCCTGTGCCTTCGTCGCGGGAGTTGTACTTAAGCACGTATGCAAAAAGACACGGATAGACACAATGCAGAGACAAAGGCACAAGTATCGACAGTTTTCGTTTTTTTCCCTGCAAATGAAAGTTGTATTACAATCGATAATCTTCCCGAAAAAGAAATATATTTTACAAATTTAATTGATAACTGAAATGGTTAACTATATATTTCATTGCACCCAAAAAATTGATTTTCAAGTATCAACATATTTTCACGGAACTGGAAAACGTTAATTTTACATGTTGAAAATAATCAAACAAGGACTGTTGTAATATAAGAACTTGAAATGTACATGGCAAAATTCAAATAAAGAATGACAACAGAGCTGTAAAGTTCTGTTCTCCAGAGCAAATGATGACATGGAAAAGATAAAGACACTAAGGGAGAGTGATCTCTGGAAGACAATAGTTGGAACAAGTACATTCAAATTTTAATGATGAAAATCCAACAACACCGTCATAAGATTAACTATCCAATTAAGATTTGAGGGTAAAATCGTAGTGACATACCCATCCAGGTAATTAGTGGTATTACACTGTCAGAGATACAAAAAAAGATTGATTTACCCAAATAAGTAACTAAGGAAAACAACAATATAAATTTGAATCAAAACACGATACAAGTTATGACTGCAACTTGTACATACTACATTTGTGAGTGATAAGATCAAAATGGTAAAAGATATCATATTTACCAGTCTTAACAAGTTGTGAATTATGGAATTTTGAGATTCTTTATTACTGATCCGGATCAGCGCCTTCTACCAACATTGTATAATTCGCATTTCACCTTGTTTGTTTTTCTCACAAAATACTGCCACAACTCGCTGGATAAACAATCTAATAATTACTGGGGTATTTTTAACAGGAAAATTATAAAGAACATTATTCTGTTTTCTCCTCTTTATTATCTCCTTTAACAGTGGCAAGAATTTAAAATGTAAGTAAGCATACACTTCCCTGCGTTTCCACCAGTGATGAAAAAGTGTCAAAGATTGGACAAGATTTGATTCATCTAAACTTGGGACATAGTCAAAACAACTACTGCTCTATGTGATACTTTATGTTGCAAATGTTCGTCAGTTTTAAGCTCAGAATTACTAAACAAATTTGATTTATCCGTAATATTAATAGACAAATTCAAAGTTCTCCACTTGCTCCTTAAATAAAATATTTTTAGAAGATCCGTACACCATATTTTAAAAACGATGAAACAAATTTGATTCATCCGTAATATTAATAGACAAAATCAAAGTTCTCCACTTGCTCCTTAAATAAAATATTTTTTAGAAGATCCGTTCACCATATTTTAAAAACAATGAAACAAATTTTAGGTAAGTTGGGTATTTTAGATGATTTTTGTTATGGAATGTCTCTTCTCACTGACATCATTGCTGCAGCAGTGAACGAGATCAACGGGTGCACGGTTCAGAAGCTTTTGTTCTTCGGTTCCTTTTGTTTAAGGTCGTTGCCGAGAATTCAGCAATTTTGTAACAATTACTGAACTCATTTGAAGTTCAAATGCTGCAGCCGTAGATAGGACCCCTTAATTATCTGTTTATAGCTGTCTTGTAACTATTAAGATTATCTCGTTCATAGTACAAACCATCCAGTTTCATTAAAATAACCAGGTAGGCACCAATTTAACTAACTGAATATGGGACAACGTTTCTAGGAACGTGGGGTCATTTCTAACCATACCTTGAATGTTGACATGATTCCCTGAGTCTTTCTTTATTTGGATATTTTATACATTTTCTAAACAAGATTTCAGCGGCAAATCACTTAGTTTTTTTTTCTCTCTCTCTCTCTCTCTCTCTCTCTCTCTCTCTCTCTCTCTCTCTCTCTCACACACACACACACACACACACACACACACACACACACACACATACACACACACACACAATTTGATATACAATATAGAAATATCAATTATCTCATCTTACGCTTTCAAATAATGTCTTGAAAAGAAACAGCTTTGTTATTTTTGACATATAAGATAGAAATGTCAACCTTTATTATTGTTTTGAAATATTATATTTAATCTACACTTCTAAATGTTTGAAATATATTACGGACGTACCAACCTGTATTACTCTTTTGTTGAGATATTTTCTTTAAATTAAATATTGCAATCGTTTGTTTTAAAGTATGTAATCTTGAAAAATATACTTAAAGAAGTTCCTCCAAAATTAATATAGAAAATGGGTTTGAAAACATCATATTAAACAAATTGGAAACAAAATTATACAGAACAAGTTCTTGAAACATAAATTTTTGAAAAATTCCCAGAACTGACCTTTATATAACTTAAATTAGTAAAATGTCAAAATGATATTCAGTTCAATCAACAGTAAAGAAAATCTTAATGCTCACAAATGTAAATTTGTTGTGTCCGATGGTCCGGTAAACATTCAAGACAATCGGCTCTTTTAAAGAAAGACATATGTTATTTGTTTGGCATAAAGAATTAGCTATGCTAATCTAACTGAATAAGCCATCTTTGAAAAACTTATGCATTTGCTTTTACAAAAAAAAAAAAAAACAAACAAACCAACTGTGCTATAAAGGGAATGCATGGGTATCTAATGTCCCTCTCGAAAAACTAAAACAGACCAAACTAAACAATCTCTCATTGTGTCTTATATTTACATTTTAGTGTCAGTAGGGTAATGTGATTACGTTGTCATGAAAGAACACAACTTTGTCATCATACATGAACGAAGCTGTTGTAGTCATGTTGATAGTCTTAGGTTGTATGATACGAATAAATTCATTTTCTCTTAATTTTCAGTGTGAAAAGGTACAATCTTTGTAAATGTAGTGTTTAACTATTCTTGACAACATAGTTTTGACTGATTTGCTAGCTATCTCTTCGTCTTTGTTGTTTATGAATAGTCTTTTGACCTTAACGTGCAAAGCTCTTTAATTGCGATACTTTTTTGATCTTAATATGCAAAGCTCCTTAATTGCATACCTTTTGATCGTAATATGTAAAACCTTCAATTAGGATAATATGCAACTCATCTTGAAAAGTCCAGGAACTTTCGTACACGATTAAAGTAAACCAGTCCTCTTGTTAATCACTAGAGCGTCTAACCTGATGTTATCCTTAATGGCATTGTATTAATAATCTCTCACAGCATGAATGCATAAAGAATCAGTTTCAGTCACGAGTAGTTTCATTCTAACTCTCTTTGCTTTTCAACTTATTGGTATCAAATTCGTTCAATGGCCGCTTGTCTAACTATAACACACTATATCCACCAAAACTTCGTTTGATAACTTAGTTTTCTTGCCAGTCAAACAAACCAGTACTAAGTACTGTGCATAGTAAAGGCAGCGATATTAGATGTACACTTTTACTTCTGTCGCCAACCGCTATCAAAATGAAGATCCAGAATAATGAACATGTATATATATATATATATATATATATATATATATATATATATATATATATATATATATATATATATATATATATATATATATATATATATATATATATATCCTAACTCGACAGAGAATGGAAAAGCCGAATGAGTAAACGATTGGCAAGACAAAGCTGATCATTATGTGAGTATCACCTTTCGAATAACATAACGTTCTTCCTGCAGCGCAGCATCACGAAATCTCTTTACTGAATACAGATGAAAACTGGTAGTTCATACATAAGACGGCGATACTTGCTTCCATTATATCACTCAAATGAAGATGAAAGTTGAAAATGGACGGACCAATTTCTCAACAAATCATTCATAATGCAAATTTAGGTAAAGGTCCTGAACAAAAGATGGATGCATGGAACTTTTGGAGAACAAACTTCATCTCAGATCCGTTTATCAGGAAATGTGTTACTGCACTTTCAATTGTACTTATGTGCATACGTCATATAATCATGCATTCTTGATACCACGGTGAATAACGATGGAAAAACTCTGATATAAATCAAAATTGTAAATACTATAGTATCGATCTCAACACATTGATTATATACAGCCATAAACTCTGATGATTTAATTTGTAATGGTACAATTCCCAACTTTCATCGAAACTCTGGCAAGAAAATATCAATATCACGTCTCCTTTATTGCCTTTACAACAGACACTTTACGGCCATTGAAGCACAAATATATTAAAAGAAATTGAAATTTTGGTAATCGAGTCCTTAGGTTTGAAAATAATGGGATATAAGATTTGCAAGGTTGTCAATAAACATATAAAAGTTTCTTGAAAAAAGTTAACATCTTTGCCATGTCCAAATAACCTCTGGACTGGAATTTCGGACAACATATTTAGAGTGTCTCATTATTATTACGTAGATCAATACATAAAGAGTTTTCTAGTTCATAGAACTTCCCCTGGTTAATAACAGAATCAAATTCCCGTAGGATATTATATATCGCAAGCACGGTTTTAGTACACCGACCAGTTAAAAGTCGATATTTAATATATTTGTGCCGGTCTCTGTCGGAATACGTTGCCAGTACCAAGAAATGAACATTCCTCGATAATTCTCACTTGCAACAATCTCTATTCACGTTGCTAGGTTGAACCAATAAAAGGCGATGAACATTATCATGTAGAAATTTACAAATGAATAGTGATTTTGAGCTTCTCAATCACGTAAATATTTCCCTATCTCTCTAATCACACACACACACACACACACACACACACACACACACACACACACACACACACACACATTAACAAAAGATCTCTCAAATTCCATGCCTTGTTCGTCTTTCCTTTCTCTTTCTTTCAGAATAGGAATTGGTGCTCATTGTTTCAAAGTAATGTTCCGCTGTAAAGATATTATCGTAACAAGTAAGATTTAAAAGGTGCGGGAAAAAGGCATAATATGGTAGCAATCCAGGCTTTCGATGTAATACGTTTCGAAGCAGATGACTAACAAGAACAATTTTATGGAAATGCACATTTAAATAAGTTACATGTAAGCTAATTGTAAGTGACTGCTATAGAATATTTTTGTCACATATACAATTGCTAAAGAGAATACGACTTGAATGGAAAGTGACCGGTGACAAACAGAGAAAAGAACAAGATAAAATGAAAGAAAGAAAGCACACCTTAATTTTCAACACAATGTTTGTATATACACCATTCGGAACAGTTTGCTATTAAATATAAAATATCAGGGAAATTACTCGGATATTAGCGTTAGAGACGAGTCTGTAAGAGCGACAAGCGCCTTTTTAATTGAAAATATTTCCTTTGGAATACAAGATTTGAGGAAACATAGCTCGTAAGGTGATAGCATGTCTTCATACAGTATTTTGTCTCTCTTCTGGAGACTACTCCCCAATATTTGCATACAAAATAAATAACGCACAATGTTCCAGCTAATAAATCATGTATATCTTCTTAATTTATTACTTTAATTTGCTATGTATATCTAATTTGTACTTTCTGCCTCATCTTTGGCCATAATTGAGGGTAGGTGTTTGGGCCAAACGGACTAATATCCTTTTTTAAATATATTTACTTGGATTTGAGTTCATGATTATGTCTTTCCCTTCAAAATTCTATTGTCTACCTGATTTTGACATGTTTAAAAGTTATAAATAAGCTGTTTACTGATATCTGAATTCAAGATGCAGCTTTAAAATTCTGGAAACGAGCTTTTGACCCTTATCCTGGTCATTTTATTGTTTCTCGTGTTTTTATATCAAGTTCTGGTAAACAAACATTATTCATTCCCCTCTAATTTCAGTCTGTAGAAGTATTTACTGTTATGTTGTGAAATAATTTTTGAGGCATCACATATTAAAAAGAATATTCACTGGAATTACAAAGTGCTCATTGTTGTGGACTAAAACACTATTTTGCGATTGTTGTGAATTCATTCAAGGGTATTCTAAAGTATATCAACATGGTACATCAAGACTGTACGCACATAATCTCATCCAAGACTATTGGCACATCAGGACGTTCAATACTGGAAATCATTCGGAGCATTCTATACATTTGGACTTGTCATATAATTGTATGATTATTTGGTATTTAATGAACAATATCGTAAGTTACTTCTAAATTGTTTGGTGAATTTTACACAACTTTTTTGCTATGCTTTTTCCAATTTTTATCTTAAGATCACACACAGAGTCGTAACGGAATTTGCGGGTTCTAAAAACTGTCTTTTGAAATTTACATTGACTTTGTTTCGGAATGTTCAATTCCCTGGTACAGATTTTAGTTTAACATATCTGAAAAATCTGTAGTGAAACCAGCAAGCATTCTCAATGTCAACTAAGGTTATTGAACTTTGTTTCAAATTATACCCAGGAGTCTATGAAAAAGTGCGCGTTGCTTGAGCTTGTCAGACATTTTAATATTTCGAAAGTAAAAGCATCTTTAACAAAACAAGAAAGCAACATATGTTTGTTAAGTTTTTGATGGAAAAGACTCTTTTCGACCAAAATGCTTTGGGTTTCATTAGCAGGAATGTATATGGTTTTGATTGGAAATTCAAAGAGTTAAAGTTAAAAATCCCAGATCGAAATAGAGTTTAGAAGCTTCCGCGTCAGAAGGAAATGATGGAAATGTAACTGCAGAGAGAGAGAGAGAGAGAGAGAGAGAGAGAGACAGACAGACAGACAGACAGACAGACAAAGATGAGCAAAGGGTAAAAACTATGATGATTATTCCTTAACTCACAAAGTTTAATTTGTAAATAAGTCTTCCACTTTGCAGTTTTTTGGTAAAAAGTAATCACAGTCTGATACGATTACTTCTAAATCTCAATCTGGCACAACTTTTAGAAATCAAAATTCTGATAAGGATCAACAGAAATCTATCTTTTCCTACGTGTACTTATTATGAACAAAATGGCATGTTATTTCTGGTTGCTCAAAAAACCCACAACATAATCAAAACAGAGATATTCCAGACACTCTTATTTGAAAGAGGTCAAGGTCACGGTCATGTATTGAAAGCAATACATTGGTTGGGTCAAACAAACCCCAGTCGGATTTTATTGTGGAGAATGATGAACCATTGATCTCCAACTGTTCCAACTGTTCTATATCAGTAATTGTTAATTCTGCCAAACCTATCCCAATTAAATATTAAGGGACACATGAGTTTCTCAGGGTATTTTATTTTCAGGTACTTTTCCTTTGCCAGGAAGTCTTCTTTTAATGAAAGTGTTCGTGTTCAGGGAGTAAACTGTGGTTTTGTTAATGTTCCTGTCCACTTTGTCAATTTGAGATCGGACGTAGTTGCATTATCCGTGACTGTTGGGACAGTGAAATCTTTACCCATTGAAGGTATTCAATTACTACTAGGCAATGACCTAGTTGGAGATAGGGTTGTGATTAATGCACTTGTAACTGACAAGCCATCTTGTGGATCAGCAAGTCTATCATATTGAAATTGTAATCCCTGATTTATACCTTGCTTGTGCAGTTACCGGAGCTATGACTAAAAGGGCTCTTGAGAATGATGTTGATCAGTAAGTTACTGCATTAGCTGCACATTTATTGGTCAGGCTTTTGATGAGGCCACTTTTACTCCTAGTCTTGATTAATCAAGAAGTGATCCTCTTTTTGCAACTCAGTTCTAATCAGGGTGACAAAAGACAACCACTTGTTGTCAAACAGGAAAAAGACACGAAGATCTCCTGTTTGTTTCAGAGGGCATTTAGGGAACTTGAAGCCACACAAATCCCAATTTGTTTTTTTGTGAAGCGTGATATTCTTGTGAAAAGATGGAGACCACATGAGGCACCAGTTGGTGACAATGGTCAATGAGCTATCAAATTGGTGTTCCTAGGTCATATCGACAGGAAATATCGACAAGATATTCTTAGTTTAGCCCATGTAACTCTCTTCGCTGTTCATTTAGGGGTCAAGAAGACTTATTAGAAGATCTCAAATCATTTTGATAGACCAAAAATAAAACTGATGTTTCTAAATATTGTAGATCTTGTCATACTTGTCAAATCGTTTGAAAACCCAATCAGAAAATAAATAAGGCCCATCTGCAACCTATTCCTGCATCTGACGAACCGTTTACTGAATAGTGGTAGACTGTGTCGGTCCCTTACCTAAGACCATGTCGGACAACCAATAATTGTTGACCATAATGTGTGCGTCTACAATATTCCCAGAGGAAATTCTTTTGGGGAATATTAAAACTAAAACGATAGCAAAGAATTTGATAAAGTTTTAACTCAATTTGCCCAGCACACATCTGTCCAATCTGGAATTTTCTAACAAGTTATGGATCCATTAGGCATCTAGCAATTTAAGTCTTCTGCCTATCAACATGATAGTCAATGGACTTTTGCAAATATTTCATCAGACTCTGAAGAATATGACTGGGTCAGTTTGTTTAGATACAGGAAGGCCATAGAGTAGCAACAATCACAAAAAACGAGTTATTGGTGACTCTCACGTGAATGTGATTATGCATTATACATTACCCTTGGTCCTCCATTATGCAGGCACTGAGCTGGTGAACGTCATAAAGTACGTTAGAGAAAGTAACACTTGACCCAATAAAAAAGTTACAGTGTTTTATAGATTAAAGCGATAGCGGGTTTGAAAACTTCATTTTAAGAGAGTGAAACTATTAATATCACTGATAATTTATACCCAGTACACACTATTGGTTTCAGTGCCCTTGATATTATGTGCATCGCAACCAGGAAGTAAATTAATATTATTGGAAATATCGTACATATACACATAACGGCTTGCAACAAAGTGGCCAGCAAAAGAAGGAAAAGGTGAACAGTTGCAACGAGTACAGACGAGCGGTAATATAATAAGGACTTTACTTCAAATAACTGTGAAGGTATTGCTATAGGGTCATGTACAGCAAAGCTAGCTTAAAACGAAGCAATAACAGTTAATTCTGAAAGTATTCCGTAGCACATTAGATTTTTCATTACTTCTTTCGATTTCTGATAAACCACCAATTTGCCTTGAACTAAACATAGCATGTGATACAAGCTCAAACTAACATAACACAGTAGTATCACGTTAGAGGAAATGTGTATGTATGTATGTATGTATGTATGTATGTATGTATGTATGTATGTACGTATGTGTGTGGGTGTGTGTGTGTCTGTGTGTGTGGATGAGTGGGTGGGTAGGTGGGTAGAGGTGTGTGTGTGTATGTTTGTATGTCAAAGATAAAGACCCAGTCGTGTCCCTGAAATGACATTTATACCACCATGCTATTAAACTGCAACCAAAATTGGGCAGAACTTCTTCAGATAACCTTATAAATGAAGACACCCACCCACACCCGAGTCCCTGTAAATGAATAAGTTTAACATCGTTATGATAGACTCTCTCTCTCTCTCTCTCTCTCTCTCTCTCTCTCTCTCTCTGCACAGGCCTTTCAAATCAGTTCTGTCACAGTGGTAAGCAAATGTCAGATTGTTGGAGAAAATATTATTCTATAGTTTGGTATTTTAATTTAAAATAACATTATTCGTTAGTTTTGTTATTTATTTTTCATGAATACAACCACTCTTCACATACAAAATTAAGGTCCCTGTTCCTTGAAATTTTAATCTCAATGACAAACTTTTCGGCAAAACTTGCAAATGCAATTTCTTTTTATTTTCTTCAAAATTTGTTCTTTTCATCGCTGTTTTCGATTTTGCTACTAAATAGTCATAAACAGTCATATATCTGATGGAAATTCATTTCTGATAGTTTTCTTTTTAAATCTCCAGTCCACTGAGCGTTTTCGGAGAACCACAATATACTGTGAAATGTTGAATGTTTACATCACACTTACACATATTATTTTAACTGCGAGAGGTGCTTTTTCCTGCAAATTATGGCGTAGGGTATGCGATACTAGCAAGGCCGTTTCTCCGCTGACACAAACATTGCTCAGATTTAAGATTGCTTTTAATTCTTGGACGGTTGAACACTGTAAATCCTATAGGCTATAATCGATATATTTCTCACGTTCTTTTCATGTATTGTGAAACTGGCCTATTCTTTACAAGTGGATAGTATAAATACTGACACTGTTTGCTGTTTCAACGTCAGGGTCTGGTTAACTATTTCGTTTTCTTTTCCAGGTTTGACTAACTAATCCGTTTCTGTGTTGCTGTTAGGCCGATAAATCAGCCCCTCACACGTGATGATAATGTCATTATCAACACAGATTTGGGGGCTTGATTTATCGGACTATGTTGCTATCACCCCAGTCTTAAAATCGGCAAATGACATGTAACTAGACATTAACACCAACCAATTCTGTTAATAAGTTAGACAAAATGGTTATGTTGATTTACGATTTAAGTTAGTCGACTGATTTCTCGTCTTAAGACGATTATCTTATAGCTGTGTTAGCCGATTTAAATGAATAAGTCGGCTTATTTAAGTGGAAGCAAGCTACCACCATATCTATTTGTTTGAAACCTGGCCACATGTATTTATAATCCCTTCAAGTGCACAAAAGGTGCACAGTGCGCATATTTACACATTTGCAAGTTTACTTGCGTATGTATGTGCAAACCATACTAATTTTAAGATTTTTATGCAGAAACTTGTTATTATTAAAAGGCCTACAAACGTTTTGTTATTGCCATTGATAAAAACAACATCAATGATGCTGCTGCTGCTGCTGATGATGATGATGATGATGATGCCGACGATAAGAGGAAGAAAAATAAGAGAAAATAAAATGTTCTTAAATGTATCATCATCATCGTCAACATTATAATAATAGTTATTATTATTATTATTATTATTATTATTATTATTATTATTATTATTCCAGACATTGCTGGAAAATCTTGTGTTAATCACATCAGAAAAGAGCAAGAACTACCGCACACAAAGTTATATCAATTTTACATAATGTAATTGATACTTTACACATCAGTATCAAAGATCTCAAATAAAACTGACATTGAGGTCTAGGTTGCTAGAAGAGCAAATTATAGTGATAAATTCCATTGTTCACGTATTTCAGCACAACGAAACACGGAATTATATGCAATGATCTAATGGAATTTTGTACTGAGGTCTTCTGTGGCAGTGTACATTCAAGATAAGGCACGAGAAGACCATTTTGGTGCTTTCTCTTGATCATAACATTTTTGGCTGAGACTCTATCACTCGCGTTCTAGTCATTAAAAATAAAGAGAAAGCAAAGACAGAAGGAAAACATAACAATATAATAAAATCAAGAAGAAAAAAAAAAGTGTATCCACGAAAAGTAGAGAACTGGACCATCCAATAGGCCTACTGCATAATATTGTCACCGATATTGATACGGGGTAGGGTAACGCTTCTTTTATGTGGTGACGAATGTTAAAAATAAACTGTTACACTCAGCCTTATCCATTATTGTTTACGTAATTGTTCCTTTGATATAACTACTTTTACAAATTATCAGTGAATTAATCCTATCAAAGTTGAACGAAAGCTCACTGGAAATCGCTGTAACTGAACATGCTGTACGTATCTCAAAGTTGAATAAAATCTCACTGGAAACCTACGTAAATGACCGTGCTTTTTGTATCTATTTAGCTGGACTTTTTTAAGTATTTGTGACATTTTTTCACTGCTGTTCAGCTCGTTTAGCATTGTGTCAAAACTGGTCTAGATGTGTGTGTGTGTGTGTGTGTGTGTGTGTGTGTGTGTGTGTGTGTGTGCGATTTGGATTTTTAAAGTAGCTTTAACAGTTTTGCAGTCATATCACTACGATGTCTGCAGTGTGGCAGTTTATAGTGATGTCTTGCACTGGGGCAACACGCCTCAGACATATAGCTTAATTTTCCACCCAGTCACGTTATCCTGACAACATGCCGACCAGTCCTAACACTTACCTTTTAATGCTGAGCGCCAAGCGAGGCAGCTGCAAATCTCATTGTTGTAAGTCTTTGATAAGACTCAGCCGGGGTTAGAATCCGCGACCTCCTACATCCGAGGCGGACGCTCTAACCACTCAGGCCACAGGAGCGATCCTGCTCTAAATAAAAAAGAATGCTGATTACACACATTCACGTGGAACTGTTCAATACACAAATAAATCAGTTGAAGCGAAGGTAATCAATAATTTTTTAAGCAAAATATTCAAAAGTGCTTATGGTAGTACTAATAATAGGACATATTTGGTTCAAAGGATAGAATTCCACAGTTCGAGGGAAATAAAGTAACACCGTCGTTGTTAGTTATAATTAAGTATATGAGATATTTTCTTCAGTAACAAATAAGACATTTGTGAATATCGTCAACTATCCAATCAAACATTACAAATTAGTAGCTTAATGGGGAAGAAAGAATAGACTCGTTAGGAATATTCTAAGTTTCGAGTTAGACAATGATGTCACGTGGACTTGTAAGGGATGTTCTTGTCTACTGCACTCGCTGTGACGTGTGCTTCGTGTAGCCATATACAGCGTTAAACCCTGGCATAGGTAAATACTTTTTGAACTGGCCGCCATTTTTGAACTAGAATCTACAGACAATCTTCGTATATCCAAATCATTTTGCAGAATGAATTTATTCCTACTGTGGATAAAATCTCCTAAAGTGGAGATTTTAAAAGAAAATGCAAAAACTGAAGGTCTGTAATATTTGTTCCAAGCTGGGATTTTGCTTTCAGAGTGGTTTTAAACAGCCCTTTATTATTATGGAATACAGTTTCCAGATGGAAAGGGATAAATAGTCTGACCGTTGTTGTTGCATCCAACTATCATTCTTTAAATAAGGACTTACACAATGAATTATACCTTGAAAAGTGAGGAAATTCGTGTTGAGATCATGTTTAGCTCCACAGCTGTTAAAATCATTAATAGTTCCCTGATCTGTAAGCATATTACCAACATAGACTGCATTATGTTCAAACTATTTCTTTTAGCAAAATGGTACTTTGTTCACCCTCATAACTGAGTGCATCCATCAATTTGTTTTCATTATCTTCTCCTGTCAGAGTTATATTTTTCTCTATTTTGAGTTTCCAAACCACTAAAACAAAACTCAAAAAAAACCCTTTTTTGGTCTTTCTGGATAATGTCATCACATTTTCTTCTTCTAATAGGAACAGGTATTTAATCTCATCTATTTCATACCCCAATAAATGGACACATTTTCTATTCCATGTACAATGAAGAACTCTATGAATCCATGTTATTTTCAAAGGTAATATAACTTTGTCAATGTCTTTCATCGCCAAGCCAACCTTAGAAAGAGTTTTATGCATAACCTCTCTTTTAACTTTGTCCAGAACTGTTATTTTACCAATTGGTGTTTAGGATCGCTTTTCTCAATGTTTGAAATAATTTTTAATCATTTCTATTTTATTTTTAAAAAATTCGTGTTTACCAATTTATCAAAATCCACCGAAGACTGTATGCGCAATGATGTAAATTTAATCACCCACTGTATTTTTAACTTGTGATGAAAAGAACATGCAATTTGTAACTTGTGCAAACGCCCTTACCACGACAAGGTACCCGTATAGAATACAAGTGCTACTTCCCTAAAAATCACCCCCTTTGTAAAGCTTTAATCTGAATGAGTTAATCATGTGGAACTTAGTTCAGCAAAATTGTTACTCTTACACTAAGTTCAATAAAATCGATTTTATTACATCACCTAGTGGTTCACAGGGTGAATTTTGCCTAGTGGTTTATAGGGTGAGGTTGTCTAGCGGTTCACTAGGTGAATTTGGCTAGTGTCTTATAGGATGAAGTCCATCTACTTTGAAATAACATAATTAATATATACCGATTCGTCATCCTGAAAATGAAAGTAAATCACTTAAACCCTGGAAAGGGTAAAAAATGTTATATGTTCATGCTGCGATTGCTTGAAATAAGATCTTCTATTTTTGCTATGTGATATCTACAGTATAACTAGTTAGGTAATGCAGTAATCAATAAATACAATTTGAGCACAATGCAGCGTCAAACATTGGACAAAACCATTTATACTTAAGATTAAATGTCCCTTTTGATACCATATCACTTTTAAATATTTAATCAAAATGGAATATTTAACACTGCAAGACTAGTACCAGACATTTTCCGAGATAGTTATTTTACAGTTCTCTCCCTTGCTCCAATGACGTGTCAATCAACCATCTTATCACTGAGATTCTAAAGGGCAGACAACTGATTCAAATACCTGCTAGATGTGCATAGGGCGATATGTCTAACCAAGAGAGAACCACCTGGATACCATTTACTATTAGAGGTATAAATTGTTTCGAAAAGGTCCACATTTTCCGTTCAATTTTCACCAACTGTTAATACAATACCTGTAAATTCTGTTTGAATCACTGAATGTTTCAGAAGAAAAGCAACTGGGTCTAAAGAAAAGGACTTGCCCTAGAGTAGGCGCAGAATTCTCCCTTCCCCATGCGTCAATTTAAGACAACTAAACAATAGCTGGTAATAATTTTGTTAAAAAGTGTCTTCAAGAAGAAAGAAAGCAAAATACCTAGCATCCTTCAACAAGCATTATAGGTAAAATCGCTTTCGCAGTCCTACATAGCGTTTGTTAGTATCGGTGACAGATGGTGATGTTAAATTTTGTTATCAGAAATGTCCCAAGTTTGTTACAGTCCTGCTGATGGACATGAAAGAAGCAAATTGCGTATTTCTAGAACCGTACATTTGTAACCAATTAGACCTTCTTCAAGGAAGAATATATTAGATAATGTCACAGTCTAAGAAAAGCAAACATTATGATAGTTGCAAGAGTGCCTTGTTGTCATAGCACAATCAAACTGAATCACTTTTGTGACCTGTCTTTTTTCTTTTTCTTCTTGTCGTAGAATAATTGTATCTTGCGTTAGTTACTTTCAAGTCAAGTGGTCTTATACTGTTATTGTGAAACAAGTATCCCATAAAATTACGCCTTTTTAAAGTTAGAAAAGGTAGATGTATTGCCAAATTGTTAAAATACCTTACAACGGAATCAACTTTTATTTTCGCTTTTATATTATGGTTTAGAAAAAAAAAGAACAGGCAGAATGGCGGGCATCGACCAAAGCCAGATACTAGTGGCAGGTATAGATTTTGGAACTACTTTTTCGGGTTACGCCTTCTCTTTCCGAAGTGATTTTGCAAAAGACCCTCTCAAAATACACGCCAATCAATGGGCAACTGGTTCAGGCTCAAACGTGTCACTAAAAACATCAACTTGCGTCCTGTTCAAACCAAATAAAGAGTTCCATTCCTTTGGATTTGGTGCAGAGGACAAATACAGTGAACTAGCCCTGGATGAGCAGCACTGGGATTGGTATATAATAAACTGGTAATCTCTCTCTCTCTCTCTCTCTCTCTCTCTCTCTCTCTCTCTCTCTCTCTCTCTCTCTCTCTCTCATGCAATAAGAAGAAATATTAGAATGTTATCTCTGTGCAAATTCATCCAACAATGTAGTTGTTTTATGTATTATTCAAAATATAATAAATTGATGACGAAATGAATCTCACAAATTCTGTTTCATAGTTAAATCAAACGTTTTGTGATACCAATTATAAGATAAAAACAAATGACAATTTGAAGAAGAATATTTTGATGAAAATGATGATGAGGAAGAGAGGACAGAATGAAATTAAATTTGGCATTTCTTACGGCACATTGTTTGTATGAATTTGCAAGGCCACAGAGCAGAGGCTGCTTTCATTTTATAATTTAAGTGTACTCATTATATCCAAAATCATACATACTGGATATTTGTTGTTTTTACTAGTTGCCTATGGCCATTAAAATAACAGGTTAGGAGCTACCGAAACGTCTGAAATATACTCTTCAATTTTTTTTTTTGTATATGTTTTTCTTGCTACCACAAGTATATAATGAGGAGAGGATGAACATTATTTTGTGAGTCGTGTAACTAAAGCAGATGTTTTTAACTCTTCCATGTGTCTCATAGGAACTTTCACGAGATTTCGAAATCGAAGATGCGGACGGGAAACGAATGTGGGCCATGGACGTGTTCTCTGCGTCAATCTGGTACCTCAGGGAGCACATGTTGCAGGCTGCAGAGGATAAGATGTACGGCGTGAATAGCGAGGAGATCCACTGGGACCTCACCGTGCCGGCCATCTGGAGCGATGCAGCTAAGCAATTCATGAGAGAAGCCGCAGTCAAGGTATACTACTTGATGATTTTGATTATTTACCATGACAATTACTTTTGCCTGATATTTCACCAGCTCGAATAGATTAGTGTTCAACACACCTTATAATGTAGATTGTCTTTGCGAGCGCTCTGTAGTTTTCTTTCTTTTTTAATCAACTCTCATTGGTTTCCTACCTTAGACTGAAACATTGTCCGTATTAGATTTACCAGTCAATGATGCTTATTTTATAACTTATCTGTACAATATGCTCCGTCTACTAATTAACATATCAGCTTCTTTAAAATCGATGTTGTGTCGATCGGTCAATTCAAACGAGTGAAATGCAAAACAAACACCTTTTATACTGACATTTCTAATCTTACAAGCCGTCGTGATAATTGCGACTAACCGTCACAGTAGGCTAAGTATGAAAAATCTGTATACCTGTCAGTGATTGGTTTGGTTTAGTGTGCTTGTTATTTTAAGACACATCAGCGCATGAAGGTTATTTAGTTCCGAGTCAGTTGGAGTAATGTGTCTTGCCCAGGGACTCACCACGGTAGCCAACTAAGGCTGGCACAATGATAGGTTTCGATCCCACACCTAAGACACGAGACCGGCTAGCAACTACTAAAACACGGCGGCACCGGCTTTTAGTGAAGTTGAGAAATATTAATTTAAACGTATGGAAATATTTTTAAAGTCTATTATAAATTAGGAATTGTATTACCTTTAAAATTCAATAGGCTGGTATCAACGGCGGCAATCTGTCAATTGCTCTAGAGCCGGAAGCTGCGTCATTTTACTGCAAGTATCTGCCAGCTGAGAGGATCTCGGGTGTAGGTGCTGTTTCCTGTTTCCGGTCTGCTTCAAGATACCTTGTTCTAGATGCAGGAGGTAAATATACTGTACACAGAAGTTTTGATAATTACATATCGCCTTTGGACCTGTGTATTTTTTGAACTTTGAAACAAAATTCACGGTGAATAGGCCATTACGATAACATTTTTATTAGACCTACGATTAATAATCATACCGGTAACTTAACAGTATTGCGTTGTACATTCCAGTCTATTTATATATACCAGTTATATTTGTGTACATAATTAGCTCTATTAAACATGCAGTGATGCTGCATAAAATTTAAATTTTTGTGACGATTATTACTCGTATGTATGTACTCGTATATTTGCTATGTTACTAGTTCATTTGCATTGGAATTGTTATTGACAAGGGGTTTGATCACAATATTTTTCTTACCGCACAATACACAGTAAATGTCACAATATGCGTTTGTTATTTTTGGGCATGTTCCACCACCACGAAATCAGTTTGAAACTAATAACACGGAGAAAATGTCTCTTGTTAACTATTACTTTGTCTATAGCATAGTATATGTCTATAAGACAGTACATGTCTAAAAACAGTCAATGTCTAAAAACATAGTAAATGTCTATAAAATAGTAGATGTCTATAACACAGTCAATGTCTATAGCACAGTAAATGTATGCGTGTGTGTGATTTTGATTATAAACGTAGGTTTAAACACCTTTCAGTCATACCTTTACGATATCTGCAGTGTGGCAGTTTATAGTGATGTCTAGAACTGGGGCATCTTGCCGCAGACATGTAGCATAATGTCCCACCCAGTCATATTATCCTGACACCAGGCTGGCCAGTCCTAACACGAACCACTTAATGATATATATATATATATATATATATATATATATATATATATATATATATATATATATATATATATATATATATATATATATATATATACTCTGCATATTAATATTGTAATAAATTTGGAGCATGCGCAATTGTTTATAACTCTATATTTTAAGGTTTTCTAAGATTTTTGTGATTACTTCTTTGATTGTGGGAAGTCGGTGCTGGGGAGATAATCATCAGACCGAATGATTAGAAAATTACTAGGAGCAAACGTCATGGAGTGAATTGTTAGTGACATTCATTAAGTCATGGTTTACTTTTAATGAATTCAGGTCAGAGCCGCATGAGTGTACCTGGAGCTCAGTAGTCCCTAATAAAATCTAATTGTGTGAATTGATCGTTTGATTCCATGTGCAATATTTATCATTGGGGATTGATAAATTGCACAATGGAATAATTGAGAAGGGAATGTTCCATCATCAGGTGGCACCGTTTATTGTTGCTGTGGTGGTAAATATGGTTTATAGTTACAGACGAAATGTTGCTTAAAATCATTATTTGACTGGCCTAATGTGGCGTGGTAAAAATAGTTTTCTTTATTAAGTGGTTGAGTTGTATATTTTCACGTCGTGAAATACTGGCGGTACGTTACGGAAATTTAATGAGCAGAAACCATGCAGTTGTGAAGCTGACAGGCAATTGGGAAGTTGTGGGATTTGTTTGAATTAGAGTAAAATTATTTATAGTCTGGAATCATTGGTATTTCCAGTTTATTACAGTAGTTGTATAGAAGTCTTTGGAATAAGGGGAAACATGCAAGATGCAAGGAAAAATACAAGGTAAACCTAAAGCACTCCTTTTTGAAAATACAAAACAAAATTAACGGAGTAAAGTTGAATATGTATATATTTTATTTTATGAACGTTTTGCACAAAACTCTCTGTTATGTAAGTAACGTTTTATGCAGGCAGCAGCAGAGAGGCTGAACCCTACAACTTTTTTGAAGGGTCCGTTCGCGAAAATAAATGTTCCTACAAAGGCTGAAAAAGGTTCATAACGCTAAACAGAAGCCTCTAACCGATCGAGAGTTCCTCTAATTGGGTTAGTTCGTTTTTGTTACTTCGTCGTTGACGTGTATTTTTTTCAGGTTTTTAGGCGTGTTTGTCCAGCCGCACCCTCAATTTTTGTCAGTTCAGCCTCTCTGCTGCTGTAATTAAATCATCATTATATCAATAATGATTGGTGAAGCTCACTCAGCTAGACTAGCTCGAGAGCGATTAGATGCAATACGAAGATATCTTCCACTTCATAATGGTGTTAAACAACAATTACAAGCGCGTCAACAAACACAAGAAGAATTTGCAGAATCCGCAGAAGAATTATTTAAACCTATTACAAAGACTACTAATGGTCTTTTACCTACACTGGGGAAAGCCGCTGAAGCAAATGGAAAAATAGCAGAACGAACTAAGAAAACAAAAAAGATTTTACGAGAACTTCCTGCTGAAATAGCTGCTGCTCAGCCAACGCGAGAAATACTTGAGGGAATTGAAGAAGTTCGTGCCCAGATAGGTGAAATGAAAGATCATACACCGAAACAAAGAACAAAATCAGGCAGAGTTATTATAACCGATAAATTCCATCCGAAATCTATTGTATATATTCAATCTACTGAAGAAGTAAAATTACCTGAATTTGCCGCGAGAACTTATCAGTATAAGAATGATTATATGAAACCTGGATACTCTAAAGGAATAACTAAAGATACACGGTACAAACGGATATATCGTATTTACTATGAAAAGGATTCTGCTCAAAATGTTGATCCTATTTATAATGATTATCGAAAAAATATAAGAAAATATACTGGATATTTACTACAACAGCAAGAAAAATCGTCTCAGCGAGTTATTCTACCAATAACTGAAGAGGAAAGAGAAGATGAAGATCCCCCCGGCACAACTGGAAGTGATCTTATTACTCCATGTCCCAATAACGTCCTTGCAGATGTTGATCGACTAGAACTTTTAATCGGTGGAAAACGAGCCGGTAATAATTCTCCAGAAATTATTAATGAGCAGCTGATATTTGTCAACGATTATTTACAGGCGGCATCATGGATATTAATGTGTATCGGTCCCTCATTAATGAAATAACCGATGATTATTACAGCGATTAAGCAGTTAGATATAATTACTATAATAATATGATCATACATAATGCTCAACGTGGACCTACCATGGTCAGGGTGATAAATTCGAGATTACCAACCTATAAAGTATTTTACGGAGATGGACTCGGTGATGTTGTTCAGGGTCTATTCAGAAGGGTAGCTCCGAAAGCAATTCCAGTTGCAAAACAACTAAGCATGAAAGCTATTGATGTTATTCGTGAAAAAGGTATTGGTGCTGCCGGCGACGTTGCTAGCAAAGCATTCTCTGCAATTAAGGATAGACTAGCACGATTAATACGACGAAAACCTCAGCCACCAGTGAAACTAGCCAGCACTGAAGTGATGCCTGTAAATGTTAGTAAAATAATAAATCAAGCTGCAAATCAAAAACTAGCAGAATTATCTGGTGAAAAAGAAAGAAATATAACCGCAAGTTTAATGGCGGGGAGTGGTCTTCGTATTAGACGATGACCAATAACATAAAACATATTTAAACGTTTATATGATCCCGCATTTGACATCGACGCATCAGTTCTCAAAGATGAGTCAGTGCGCGATTATCAATATTATTCTTATGACGCACGACAACCAAATCAGCGTGGACGAATTTAACTACAGGTTCAAGATACGAGTAGATATTTCTTACCCGCTGAAGCATTTATTGAAGTAGAGCGTGAAATTTTAAAAACAGATAATACAGCGTATGGAGATAATATTAGTGTTGGTTTTGTCAATAATGGCATCATGGCGTTGTTTGACAGCGCTACGTACATGATTGACGGAAGAAATATTGAATCGATTCAGAAAGATATTGACGTTGCCACTACTATACTTGGTCTAGCAAGACACAGCGATGATTATTCAAGATCAGCTGGTCCGTCAATGATGCTTACCAAGGACACCTCTAACAGTCCTGATTATATAAGATATAATACAAGACGACCAAGAAACCATGCTGATAACGCCGACGCTGATGTGTGGCCTGTGGTTCATGGTGATAATCCAAATTTCAATTTGGGATTTACAGCACGTCGATCTATGTTGCAGGGTGGAGAAAGAAGATTTTCATGCGCGATTCCACTATCACATATTTTTGGATTTTGCAGAAATGTCAGAAAGGTTATTTTTGGAGCCAAACATACAGTTGTACTCGTACGAAAAGCCACAGATGATGTTGCAATCTGGCGACCTGCTGGTGATGCTGGCAAAGTAATACTAACAAAACTTTCATTGTGGATGCCAGTAATGACTCCAACGATACCTGAAGAAGAACGTTTACTCTCCTTTATGGGTCAAGGTGTTAAGTCGACGCTGTCACGGTTAACAACAACCACAGATGCTGTTTAAAGTAACATTAATGGTTTATTTACATGGCAGATAGCATCACAACAATGAGTGTAAGCTCCCAGACATATATTTGTTGCTCTTCAAGATGCTGCACGAGTAAATGATCAAACGCGTAGTATAATGATATTTGACAAACTCGGTGTTTCCGAGGTTTCGTTGAGAATAAACGGACATCAAGAACCATCGGAGGGTATTTTGTTGAATTTTGAGCAAAATCATGTGGCGCGTGCATATCATCGATTGATGTCGTTTATAGTGAGTGATCAAAATGTTGATACTGGTTTACAAATATCACAGCTAGATTTTACAACTTTATACCCGATCTATTACTTTTCGCTGGAACATTTGAATTTGTTTGTTACGCGAGGAGCTATTGCTAATTACAGAGCAATCGCCGTTATACTTAGTGATAAGACGATGCTACTCGAGGGTGTTGGTGGACGAATGAGAGTTATTGATACCCCAGTAGAAAATATGTAATCAAATCCCTGATTTAAAAAATCAGGATGATATTATAAATGTCATATCATCATGTTAATGTCAGTCTGACTCCCGGTCAGATTAAAAACTTACAATCAGCATCAAAAGAAAACTGTGCGGTAAAAATAACACCAAAGCGAGAACAAATCACAGGTGGTTCAAATAAACTATCTCTAACAAAACGTCAGCTCAGGCACTTCAATGAAGCCAAACAATCAGAGACCTGCATACGACTTAATTTTTCTGCGGGTGCCATCAAAAACATTACTAATACAGGTGGTATATTTCCTCTCCTTGCAGTTATTCCAGGAATTATAGCTGCTGCAGGCCCAGCCGTCGCAAAAGTCGCTGCGTTAGACGCAGTTGGAACAGCAGCTGGGATGGCGCTGAAGAAAGCAAGGGAAAAGGAATTAAAAAAAAAGGGAAAGGGTCTAAGACTTCCAGGAACTCGGTACGGGAAAGGATTCAGAATTCCAGGGATTCGTTGATTTTCCCTATGTCCAATTTTGACTTACTCGATCATGCTACGCGATTAAATATAAAAACTTTAGAGGTGTTTTTATGCAAGATCAGTTACCGAAAAATCCCAACAACGTTGAAACTAGTAATATTAATCTAGATGAAAGTCCTGGACCAGGAACTCATTGGGTTGCGTACGCGATTAATCCACGTAGAATTGTTTATTTCGATTCGTACGGACTAGCACCACCAAAAGAATTTTTAAAGTATGTCAGCAACAATATTCAGTCTGGTATTCAACGCTACCAACACAAGCATTAACGGATCCACCAATATGTGGCCGTGAAGCACTGGCAGTACTTGATGCTGTATCAAGATAAGAAAAAAACACCTCATAAGGCTGTACATGAATACATGAGTTCTGTTTTAAATAATCGCTAATCATAATAATGGTAGATATCTACGGAAGATCAGCTAAAACCAAACCTCAACAAGCACCAGGTGAGGACTTACTCAAGCGAGTAACAAGGCAAATAAATGATGAATTATCTGAACTGCTCAGTCTTGCCAACGTTGATCCAAACGAACTTGTTGTATTTCAAAACCGTGAAGGAAAACTGATGACTAGTAATATTTCAATCAACGATATCATCATTCGCAATCGATTATCGCGAGAGGGTATTATTGCAATATATGACAAAGAGGGCAGACTTGTTCCTAGTGTTGTTACTCCGTCGTCGATCCGAGATAGCATAAGTGAACGATTGTTAAAAGCCGGCGAAACAATGAATGGCGTCATTAACATGAATAACAATAAAATTATCAATATAGGAGAACCAACAGATGATCTCGACGCTGCAACAAAAAAAATACGTCGATGATAAGGAAATTCCAGTGACAACTTCGTTGTCGACGATCAACGATGGAATGACTACACTTAAAACTGATTTTTTCTAATCAAGTACAATTGTTTCTGAATTTCCGCAGAAACGTAAACAGAACCATTAATGAATTTTTTGGAAGTCCACCAACCGTCGATGTAAAACTCATCGACGTTAACGCGAGAATCAACGATATTATCAGTGGAATTCCTAATATCGTCAATAAAACTAATCTCGTTAAAATTCCACACAAACAAATTAGCAGTATCGTGTACACAGTAGCATCAGGATCATCAACGTGGACACCGCAGAATAACTCTATCAAACATACCGCAGAAGTAACCGGTGTGTACCGGCTGTCCGTGTTTAGTTCTGCAAAATTTAGGGTATTTACCACATTTCCATGGAGTCATTCAACCGATAATTGTTCTGGAACCGTGTCTATTATATTAGATAAAGACACAGAAGAAATATTTAAACTGGAACCATCCGATAAAAAATAACCACAGTGTCTTACTGGTGGTGTCTGGAATTTGTAGCTGAAACGCTTCAATTAATTATTTATTATAGTATAATGATCGACTCGACGTTCAGCGATATAGATACGATCAAGTATATATATGGCAAACTAAACTGAAAAATATCGTTAACGATTATGCAATAAAAGTAAAAAATACATCGCAGACGCATGGCAGCCATTGATCTAATTGTGTATTCAGTTTCTAATGTCATCGCTAGAACTGGAGTGATATTATTAACGTTAACAGCGACTGCACCTGTAGTTGCAACGATTATTGTTTCATCCGCAACAACTATCGCAGGTGTTTTCAGTATTATTGCAAAAAAGATAGCTACATGCACAAGCACAAAATTACACGAGTATACGGTAAAATTACATACAGTTACGACAGCGTTTTCTAAACTATCAACGTTGATTTCGTCGTATCTCAGTAATGGCAAAATATCCGATGAGGAATTCAGCACGATAATCGAGATTTACAACAGTGTCAACGAACCTGAATTAGAATCGATAATAAATAATAATAATGTCGACGCCGAACGAACTATTGTAGCAGATCGTCGTTAACACAACTCCGCCAAAAACCATAATGATATCGGCGAGTTCAACTAATCCTGGATTCAGTATTGATTTTCCAACTGCAATTCCAGCATCAGAGATACCTCTAGCACAATTACGAGTTTATTATAGCTGGCCAAATATTAGGTCAAAATCATTCGGAGGATTACAAGCAAATAATTCACTGGTATTTGCAAATAAGAATAAACCCGATGGAACTCCAGATTGGCAAGTTGTCAGTATTCCAACGGGTAGTTATCAAATAGAACAGATCAATGAAGAATTCCAACGCCGGATTAAGTCTATTACAGGAAAAGAAAAGAATAAAAAATAGCCATTACTGTTCATGAACCAACGTTATCGGCCGCGATAGAAATATATTCACTCGACTACGCCGTAGATATTTATCAGTCTTCAGTCAGATCAGTATTAGGATGGCCTGATATTCCACCGAGTTCTAATGGGCCGTCAGAACCTAAACTTGATGAATTTAAAATAAATGAAGAAAAATACATAACACTTCCAGAATATCGACGAAATCACCCATGGATACAACGCGTCAAGGATCCGCACTTTTTATTTCTTCTCGGTAGTAGACGTATTTATATTTTAGGAAAACTCTTATATAAATATGATAATGTTAAAAAAATATTTTTCATCGATGAAGAAAGAATTAAATTATTTTTTGAACCGATCACTTTTGAATACATTCGGGTATTTAATGATCTACAAAATTTATTTTCATCCCTATCACAACGTTACGACGAAGACGTAAAACAACAGATCATTTATATAATTCAACATTTAAATAATGTTATATCAGATTTTGGATTTGTCGGTAATATTAAGGGTAATTCCCGGTGAATTTCCATTTTTTTGCTGATACTGCTGATGGTCCAACTCCACACGAATTTAAACAATTGTTTCTTAATCATTACAAGACAGCAGAAGACCAATTAAAAGAAAAAACATTTGTAATACCGGGATATGACATACACAAGATAAAAAAATGAGTTAATGATATTATCACGGAAAACTTTCCAAAAATTCTTAAATCGTGGAGAAAAATAGCTCCGCCACCAGTTATTCTCAGACACGACAACGATCCGTACGTTGGAGGCCGCCATGTCTCGCCGGGTATTGTCAATATAACATCAACTATCGCGGTCAATCTGGTATGTGACGTCATTGATGGCAGCTATCAAGTTGATCTTTGAAAAATCCACTCAGGCCCAGCAAGGATACATTTTTATATTCACTTAGTCCTCAGGTTCCGCCGGGATATTAGATTGTATCAGAACCAATCAACGTTGTTTATTTAAAATGTCATAATCCGCTATTATCAAGGATACATCTTAAACTTACTGACCAATCAGGACACTTGTTGGATTTGAGGTCAGAGATGCTAAATATAAATCTATATGTAAGATCGTGAGTTCGTAGAATTCTAAGAATGTCATCGTAAAACACCAAGCAAAAAAAAATCACTTATATGATCGTTTTGGGGGTTTTTTTGGTGCTGATAAAAGTGTTATTTTGTAATTCTGAGGTTTCATTTTGCATCATGATCAAACGCATTATTGGTTGTACCTTTGGTTTCGTTGTCACCACAGTCACTTTCACTCGCAACGTGGGTAGAGTTACACTCATTGCTGTCTTTCGCCATTAACTCTTCCGCTGCCTCGTTCATTGACATAATCTCTTTCAATTGTTTTATACGAGTGTGTATAAGTCTTTTTGTTTCATATTCGTGAGATAATTCTGATTTAATTTTGTCAATTGAGCACGAAAGTGGTACATATAATTTCACCTGCGCATCAGTAGCCATCATTAAAGTTTGGATCATTGCATTTTGAATCAACTTTATGAATCTATAATTGGAGGGTAGCGTATATTTAATTTCGGAATTTCGAAATTGTAACAATTCAAAATCACACATAATTTTTTCAGGATCAAGTTCATCACAAATTTTTATACCATCACGTTGTAATTTTTTAATAGCAACAATAACAGCATGAATATTTTCATGATTCATTATATTATAAATATTTCTTTAATATAAAAATGTTTTTGAATAAAATATAAAATAAATATAAAAATATATTTCTGAATAAAAGATAGAAAAATATATTTCTGAATAAAATATAAAAATAAATATAAAAATATATTTCTGAATAAATATAAAAATATATTTCTGAATAAAATATAAAAATAAATATAAAAATATAATTCGGAAAAAATTATAAAAATATATTTCTGAATAAATATTATAAAAATATATTTCTGAATAAATATAAAAAAAATATTTCTGAATAAATATGAAAATATATTTCTGAATAAATATTATAAAAATATATTTCAGAATAAATATAAAAATATATTTCTGAATAAATATAAAAATATATTTCTGAATAAAAAATATAAAAATATATTTCTGAATAAAATATAAAAATAAATATATAAATAAATATAAAAGTATATTTTTAAATAAAAAATATAAAAATATATTTCTGAATAAAATATAAAAATAAATATATAAATAAATATAAAAATAAATATATGAAATAAATATAAAAATATAATTCTAAAAAAAAATGTAAAAATTTATTTCTGACTAAACAATACAAAAATATATTTCTAAATAAAAAATATAAAAATATATTTCTGAATAAAATATAAAAATAAATATAAAAATAAATATAAAAACATATTTCTAAATAAAAAATATAAAAATATATTTCTGAAAAAAATATAAAAATATATTCATGAATAAAATGTAAAAACAAATATAAAAATAAATATAAAAATATATTTCTGAATAAAATATAAAAATAAATATAAAAATATATTTCTGAATAAAAAATATAAAAATATATTTCTGAATAAAATATGAAAGTAAATATATAAAATAAATATAAAAATATATTTCTAAATAAAAAATATAAAAATTTATTTCTCAATAAAAAGTATAAAAATATATTTCTCAATAAAATATAAAAATAAATATAAAAATATATTTCTGAAACAATATTAAAATATATTCCTGAATATAAAAAAAATGAATAAATATAAAAATATATTTCTTGATTAAAAAATATAAAGATATATTTCTGAATAATATATAAAAGTAAATATATAAAATAAATATAAAAATATATTTCTAAATAAAAAATATAAAAATTTATTTCTCAATAAAAAATACAAAAATATATTTCTCAATAAAATATAAAAATAAATATAAAATATATTTCTGAAAAAATATAAAAATATATTTCTGAATAAAATATAAAAATAAATATAAAATTAAATATAAAAATATATTTCTGAATTAAAAGTATTAAAATATATTTCTGAATAAATATAAAAATAAGTATAAAAATATAAAAATATATTTCTCAATAAAATGTAAAAATAAATATAAAAATATAATTCTGAAAAAAAATACAAATACTGAATAAAAAAAAATATTTTTGAATTAAAAAGCAAAAGAGAGTACCTCACAAGCAGGTTGATGACGTCGGATATTTATTTTTGGGTAATTGTCATTTTTTTTTTTTTCCTCATTGCAATTGCTGTATCGCTAAATGCGATTTGGTAATAAAAGCACCCCCTAAGTGAACTCCGGGCCATTTGAGGTTCAGGAGGCGCCAGACGAGTTACACCTGGAATTACTTTTTTTTACAATCTTTTTTTAACCGCACACAAGTATATCTCGTAATCAACTGCCCGCAGGCGCCCCCCTCCCCCATTATAAGAGCATCTGTCGCCGAATGCAAAATTACCTAGTATATATATATATCCATAGTCAGGGACATGGTATCATCACGAGATGCTTCATAATTCTGGATGATGGGGTGTTTCACAAAATCATTTTGCTCCATTTATAATAATGTTATTTGTTTAAATGATTATTTTGAAAATCTGGCGAGATAGTCTTCGGCGTTTTCTTTAGGAGATTCATCGGCATTTGTTTTCTCACAATATCGTTTTAACTCTCTGTATATTTTACTACCACATTGCACACACAAGCGAGTTTCTCCTCGTACACCAACACCGCATCGTAAACACGATTTCGGTCCTAGGCTTCTACGCCGAAAGCTTTGCATATGGTAACCACAGAATTCATTTACGCAGGATTTATTACAAGGAAATGAAAATCCTATCATTAACCACGGGCATTTATTGTTTGCTTGTATCATTATATATATATAATTAAAATCTAATTAAACATATATTTGTCTTATTTATAATATGGAGGAGTTTGAGAGATTATCCGCAGTTGAACCTTCTAGAGCTATATTTGATCTTGACAGATTGTCGAAACCTAAATTTAATTTTTCAATGCAAGATCTGGTTCTAACGAATAAAGATATAACCGATCGTATCCATGAAGCCAAAAAGAATTTCGCGACGATGGTGCGGCTCATGTGTGGTCAACATTCAGAATCAGTAATATTGTCGACGCTACAATGAATGATTCGCGCGCGAGAGAAATTATTAACTACCTTGATGATCAACGATATAATACTCTAATAAAATTTATAATGCAGACAGACGACAACGTTTGGATTATCCGTGACAAACGTGATCCTGTACGACTTCATACTGGAAATAACGTTGTCACGTTGAATAAAAATTCCAAACTAGGAACATTGACCGGCATTGATAAACCGTATTATGAACGAGATTATCCTGTAACCGAGGTAGTTTATGCGTTATATCCGATAAATAATAAACCTAGCGTTTACAACTCAAACCGTTGAAATTCTCTCGATTAAATTGTGTAGCTGAGCGAGTTACAGAATATTTCACAAACGCGATACGCGGAAATGGTTTAACCGATCTAAAACGTAAAATAATAAATAAATGGGCAGAAACAGTTAAAGATACCGGAGCGTCTATCAGCGACGTTGTTGAGTTAGAAAATAAAATCAAGATTTCCGATCACAGTGAAAACATTAACCGGAGAGATTTTATACAAACCGAAATATAAGAAAAATGGAAACCCTATAACGATCATTGATCATAACGCACACGCATGGACGTCTGCGGTGACAATATTTCGACGAGATAGAACAGTTAAATTCTACAGCGGTTATATACTTGATTTTATCAACGATATTAGTAAAATTGACCCTGTGTCCGTGTGGTTATTTAAGAGTTCAGATGAAGGAAATTAGGATCAGTTTGTAAGGCCTAATGGAGAAATTTATCGTACAGAATCTCTCCACGAGGAAATGAAAAATCTTGCTCGGAAATACGCAGACGATGTCAGAGTTGAACAGTTACTAAATAATTGTTTTACAGTTCCTTCAGTTGCTGCCCACGCTGCTCAGGAGAAAAATTCATGGAAACCGACACGATTGGAATTTCTTGAAGAGCAGTTGTGTCGAATACGGACACGGCGGATTATGGAATATTAAATACGATTATAGCGATGTTATATTGGTTGATATGGTAGCGTGTTATCCTGGAAGTTTTCTCGGGTACGGAGAATGTTCTGAGTATTTTAAACGATTCGGACATCCCACACACGAGATGACCAGAGTTGCGATAAATGGACCTCTGCTAGATTTTGATTTGACTGGATTCGCCTTTGTAGAATCATTTGAGTTTCCGAAAAATCTCCCTCCGATTGTTTATACTTGGTTTGGCTGTCATTTCTTAGAAATAGATTGGGTTCCAATAGTACTATTACGATATATGCTTGATGTAGCGATATTGATATCGTTCAAAGTAAATGAAGCAATCATATCACATCGTCCGCAGAAAAAAATTTGGTTGCCGGAGCCAGATAAATTTGATGCAGAACAAGATGTCAGGGTGAAATTTCCTGACCTCGTTGAAGTTGATATTGTTAAAACTATCAGTAACGTATCTAAATGCAGAAAAGAAAATAATGAGAAAGTTGCAAAAGATCTCGGAAGAAAAATAATCGGAAAGTTTACTCAGGGTAGTTCGTGTGATCATAAACGAACGTGTACTAGATTAATTATGGATGACGCCGAACTAGATTTTATAAATGCTGATACAACGGAGAGAAACACATTTATAAGTCGCAGTAATGCCTATTTATCAGACGGAACTAAATTAGGTACAGTTGTGATCTGTTTTGAGAGTGAATCACCGCAATTTACTCATTTAAGATCTTCCATGCTCGCGTACGTTTTGATAAATTTATTATCGATGGTAAATAGATTTCCTCTTCTTGAGGTCAGGGTTGCCAAGGATTCATTTTACATAGATAGAAAATATACGGATTTACTAAATCCGTTGCTCGGCACTGGTGAACGGGGATCATGGAGAGTAAAGCGCGAGGATATTTTTGATTATACTAAATCCGCAGACGTTGAATCGCGGAGACATATTACAGGTATAATAATCAAATACCAGCATCGACTGCGCAATCTGTGTTTGATCCTTTATCCAGATATAATACCGTTTATCGCAACGGACCTGGAGGTTCTGGTAAAACAACACGTGCGATTGAATTATATCGGAATTTAGACATGATTGTGCTGACACCCACACACAGACTCGCCAGAGAAATGAATGAACGAGGAGTAAAATCTCAAACCTATCATAATTTCTTCAGATGGTACGGAGACGCATGGACTCCATCACGGATGGGTGAAAAATACATTCAGAGAATCATTATTTGGGATGAAATTTGTACGTATCGCTGGAAGCATTAAAAATGTTTCTTGATTGGCTGTTATTGAAAAATACTGTTGTGATAATGTGTGGTGATCATGGTCAACCGCCACCTTTTGTTGGACAGTCTTCACATGATTGGTTAAAAACGTTTGTGGATCATTATGAGGAGATAACTGATGATTATAGAACCATTGATGAATTACTGAAAGAGTTAAAAAAATTAATCATACTGCAGCCGGACAAAATACAGTGTGAAATAATGCGTGAAGTAATTTCAGAAACTCCTGTGAATGATTTTTGGAATTTATGGAAACTAAATGATTTAATAGTTGCGAGTAGAAAAATAGTAAGTGATACACTGCAAGAGAAATTATTTCTGTTACATAAAGAAAAGTTTTCGAATCTACCTGTACCATTGTGTTATCGCCCTGCTGATACTCGACGACAGAATATTGAAGTTGTAATGGGGGGGGGGGGGAGAAACAAACTCTTGTACTAAATGATATTGTTTTAGTTCCCATTGATGTTGTTGAGAACGCGTTAACGATGGACAAATAACCGTGGAAATTGGGATACGCCTTAACGATTCACTCGTCTCATGGATTGACTATTTCTGATACAAATATCTGGATTATCGATGATAGAATCGAGTGGTCAAATTTAGTTTATCTCGCAGTATCTCAAGTCGCAGAATATCTCAACTGCACAGGGTTGTCGTAGAGTTAACAGAAAATAATAATCAAACTCAAGAAATCAACGATGATATAATAAAGAAACAATTATCTGGTTATAAGCAATATGACAAAAAAATGATCGCGAATTCGATATTGATGTTGAATTTATCATGATACTGAAACAACGACAGAATAATCATTGTGCGAGTTGTAATTGTAATATGTTGTGGCAGTATTCGAGTAATAATCCAAGACAATTTACCGTTGATAGAATTAATAGTGTTCTCTGTCACACACGTGAGAATGTGATGCTGACCTGTCTTGAGTGTAATCGACGCAGAGGTGCCAGTTTACAAAAGTGAACGCGGTGGCAATTGTGTGTCTTCAGGAATTACTTGCAAATGATCGCGTACAAATCCACGCTGAGGAGCATTTGAATCCAGTCTGTAGATTGCAGGTCTACACGTGGATCTAACCACGCTGGAAATTTTATGTGTGGTCACACTCCAGATAGGATCAGTTGCTCTTTTTTTTACCACCTTCAAGTTCACCAGGTTCATATAAATATCTTACAGTCACATTACCCAGTACTGGTTGAGAGATAGAATCGCGTCGTTGTACAGGTATATGGTTTTCTGTAATCGCGATGATGGGTTTCATGGCAGTTGAACGATCAATTTCATTATTTAACGCAGCTATTACACTTGGTAATCTTGCAACCCATTCACGAGATCTCACATCTGCATGAATTATTTCCTTCGTATACTGATATCCAAATAACCGCTCAGCAAGTGTTCGATTAAATCGCTCAACGATTACCTGATCACGATGAATTGCGGTATATCCTCGTCTGATCTTAACGCTATGTTTTTCATCAACGATGATACTACACCAAGAAATTCTTTGCCAGGATCAACCTGCAGCAGCTGTGGCCATCACAAAGGTCCTCGTTGATAAAATCGTTCAAACGCAGATGCAACATCAGTTGCTGTTTTTGTTGATAATGGTTCTGCTCCTTGATATCTACTTGCAACGTCAACGACGGTTAATGCGTATTTATATGTGCGTGATTGACGTCCACGTATTTTAATGGTATCATGTGGTAAAAATAAAATATCTGCTTGATGAGCTTCATTGGGAGCGCTGACATCAAAATGTGCATACTGAATTCTTTTTGGTGGTGGTAGATAAATTTGCCATATTGTCTGTCGCGCTAGCCAATTTGCAGCGACAACATGTGTGACTTTTGCTGCTTCAGCAAGTTTACCAATCGTTGCTATACCCCTCCAATATCCTCTTGGGCTATAATAAATCGATTCCATTATGATAGTTACATATTATTGATTACCAGCCCCTAGCACTAGTTTACTCTTCATTGCAGATTTTACCAGAAAACTAGCGAGTTTGTCTCGCAGAGATTTATTTTTTATAGAATTTAACGCGTGAATCAATTTCACATCTGCAATATGTTGTTGCTGTAAATCCTTACTTTTATACGCAACATCATGAACGTGACACGCTTGATCAATTGCGTTTATTGGATACTCTCCAGGTCTTGGTTGGTCTCGTTCATCAAGCCGGATATCAAGTCGGGTTCCAGGACGACAATAATTATATCTGGACAAATGTTTTTCTCCTGGATATTTGGCCCATGGAGTTCCTGGTAATTTTCCCAACGAAGTAGCAATATCACCTCCTGTCTTTGTGCTTGAGATAAATTTGTATTTTTTTTGTACCATATTTTTCACAGTTACCTGTCAGTGCACGATTGTTGTTTTTTGTTATTATTGTTGTTAATCCACTGGTTGGGGTGGATGCCCTGCATCGAACACAATATAAACTCATATTATTTATTATATGGATATAATTGACTTTTCAGCGACACGAGCGCGGAAGCCAGTTAAGCATCATCCAGCGCTACCGACTTCTATCAGAATGATAATAATTGGTCCGTCTGGAAGTGGTAAGACGCAATTGTTACTTAATTTGATAATGAGATGGCTCAAGTGGGATAAGTTTTATTTGGCAGCGCCATCTGTAGATGATCAACGATGTTATGAAGTACTTAAGGATTTAAATAAAAATGCAAAATTACTGGACGAGGACGGTGATGATATTATTAATTTTATTACTGATATTGATGAA
>JAECUM010036813.1:0-29126 GCA_016617855.1 Megalonaias nervosa | reverse complement strand
TATATGTCAGGATTCGAGTGTTAATATAGAATTCTTGGAACAGAAACGAAAGATTCCTTAGAAAATATGTAATATGTATGAAGCTGACGAATAATCTCTTTCTAATATTATTGTTTTGGCAATGATTTCCCGGAGGTATCTTTAATTGAGCAGTGGTCGATTGAACGTAGATCTTTCACATAATTGCCTCGAATCTCTTGACGAAAGAATGGCTCATTTGTGAGGCCATTAGCTGCAGTACTTCAGCTTTGAAACAACACGCCTTATATTTTCTTTTAAGCAGATAAAAGCTTGAAAGATTGCGTGGTGTTCTGTGTAATATAAATCACGCCGGTACAATTTAACTTGCTTTATATTTGGAACATAATTTGTAATCAAATTCCATAGCGAAACTAAAATTAGAACACATGCGTTGTTGATCAGATACTGTTAATTCAACGAAAATGCAGCGAAAGCTTAATTATTTCAAGCTTGGTTTGGCATCCCGATAAATGTAAAACTATAATGAAATATGCTTTTTTGTAGATTATAAAATATTTTTCTCTGTCTGAAATACAGTTTCAATTATTAAGATACATTTCACCTATAGAATAGTTCTAGAGGCATGCCGAGTTAAATCTGCAAAAAAATAAATAACGAAACTGCTTCTTTCTATTACACAAAATGGCGTGCATAACGAGTGAGATACAACTGTTGTATCCACATACGTTTGAAAAATAAGTTGCTCGATTCTCAGTTGCTGACTTGTGCAGATAATAATGCGGGTCGCTTTGCTTGGCTTTCTGAAATAAATGTAGTTTTTGGAAAGACAAACATTCACATCATACACATATATTTGTACACAAATATAATTTTTGCAATAATGAGTAGTGTTTCTATTTCTAGAAATCTGGATTGCCATCAAAAGGGCAGTTGGTATAACCTTGAGAAGGACCTTCTTAGGAAGAGGGTTAGTGACTATACCTCCTAGGCCAATATGTGCATGCCATACGTCTGTTAGACAAGTGGTCTCCACCACAATGATTAGAGGAAAATAGAGAAGCTAGAGCAAGGCTGGTTAGCCTAACTCTTCTAATTCGCACTCACTAGGATCAGATTTTTTTCTGGTGGATGCTGCTGCTACTGCTGTTGCTGCTATAACAGCCACCTCTGAACAAGTTCCCACTGCTTTTCACGGATTTACTGGTGCAACCATTGCTGCTATTAGAGTTGTTCTTCAAATTCTTCTTTCTTCTTCTCCGCTTTCTTTTCTCTTTTCTTCGTCAAAGACATCCTGGATGATTTAATTTGCTATCCAGTAATACACCGAACTTCATATTAGATGAAAATCTGGCGGAAAAATACAACAGAATGTACGCAAGATCTGACCAAACAAGTATCGGTGCACATGGCAATGTTTACTGCAACCATGTGATGACAGCGGAACGCCCACGGACGAGGATGACACTCTGCACTTAGCTAGATATGAAAGGCCACAAAGACCGATACAAAAAAGGGAATGCGGTCAAAGCCGTTATATGCAACGTGCGAAAACAACAACACGCATGTGTGTTTGGAACAAGGAGGCTTGTTCAAATATAAATCTCAATCTAACTTTTAGTCGTTTATCACAAGATTTAACATCTGCACTTTTCGTGAAAATTGGCGTAAGTCAGAAGTCAGTTTAACAGTTTTTCAGAAGAATACTTTACGTTTAATAAAATTAGGAAGAAAACAAAGCTGTTCTGCTGATACTTGGAAGGTGTGACTGTGACTGTATTTGTGAAGTCAAAATTATTAGAAAATAATATTGTGAAAAGAATTTACTTCGAACTAGAGGACTATGTATGTCTCCACTTTAAAAGAGACAATTTAGATTTAAAAAATGATTTAATACTGTTTTGCATATTTATCACCCTAAGGGTCTCTGATATATGATTCGATTAACATTGACGAGAATGGGGTCGAATTATTTGAAGACAGAATTCTGTTGAAGATAGTTGTTGTTGTGGGGTTTAACGCCATTTTTCAGCACACGATAGGCTATACATGGCGGCCAGTATTAATGGTGGAGGAAGAACCCCGGAAAACCCCGGAAAGAACCACCGACCCACGAGAAGCTACTGGCAAGCTTTCTCACATATCCACATTCGCCGAATCCTAGACTCGAACCCACGCAGACAGAGGTGAGATGGCAGTGATCCGTAACGGACAGCGCTTTAGACCACTCGGCCATTCGGGGCCCCGTTGAAGATAGTAACTTCCTATCATTATGCCTTTATCTTACCGGCTGGGGACCTCAACAGTAAAACTGGTAAACTTAATGATTAGTTTAGAAAATGATACTACTGATTTTATAATAGGAGAACATGCTTTCTATGAACCAGTTGAATTTGATATGGAAAGAAAATCGAACGATTCTGTTGCATTAGGTATCCAAGTGATATAAGTAAAACACCCTCTATACATATCATAAATGGTGGAATGCACAAGATCGAGACGGAAATTTCACACGTATCGCAAATGATGGAGCTAAAGTAGTTGATTATATGGTTGCTTCAACAGGTCTCTTTAAATATTGTTCAGATTTCAAAATTGGCTCTAGGTGGGAATCTGTCCACTTCATATGCGAGTTTACTTTTCCACTTGCCAACAACAGAAACCTGCACATATTTTAGGAAAGGTATACTTGTCAAAATTTTGACAGGTACAGATGGAATGAAACAAGACTAACAAAATTTTGTTTATTCATTTTAACGTGAACTTTCTGAATTTCGATATAATTTTAATCCCGTGGGATTGAGGAAGCTGTGCAATGCATCAAGCATATCAAACAAGTACGTGCGCGCAAAGCATGCACTAACGGCACAGTCTCGTGTCATCAATGGCATGAATACTTTCAATCGTTACTGTATCGAAGTGACTAAAAAATTAACCTTTGTTGATATTGTTGAAACTCCTCTCTCCGAAGCTGAAGTTGTCAAAACTTTCCGAGCCCTAAAATCAGGAAAGTCTGGTGGACCGGATGCAATAATAGCCGAAATAATAATAATAATAATAATAATAATAATAATAATAATAATAATAATAATAATAACACGACTCCAAATATATGTCTTTTTTTAGTCAAATAATTTAACGCAATTATTGACACCGGGTACTTCCCTAAACAATGTTGCGAAAGCATTATCTTCTCATTGCATAAAAGAGTCTCCTCAGATGACCCTAATAATTACAGAAGAGTCTCTCTTATTGTTATCTTGAATACAATTTTTACCAGTATATTAAACCAACGCCTCACTCAGTGGTGCAAAGCTAATAACAAAATTGAAGAAGCTCGGGCAGGATTCTGCAAAGGCTACTCAGCAATAGGTAATGTTTTTCTCGCTTCAAACAATGGTTCAGAAATACTTGAATAAAAAAGGGGTCTTTTTATTGTCTTTTTGTAGACTTTCCAAGGCTTTTGACAAGGGTGTTGGTGGAAAGCTATTTAAAGTTCTAGACTCTATTTAAAACTCTTCGTTCATGTGTGCAGATGAAAGGGCAATATACATAATTCTTCACCTGTAATATTGGCACCAGACAAGGCTGCGTACAGCCGGGGGCCCCGAGTGGCCGAGTGGTCTAACGCGCTCACCGTTTCGGATCACTACCATTTCACCTCTGTCTGCGTGGGTTCGAGTCTCAGGCTCGGCTAACGTGGGTATGTGAGAAAGCTTGCCAGTAGCTTCTCGTGGATCGGTGGTTCTTCCCGGGGTTTTCCAGGGTTCATCCTCCACCAGTTATACCGGCCGCCATGTGTAGCCTATCTTGTGGTGAAAAATAGCGTTAAACCCTACAACAACAATAACAATCAGACAGCAGACAAAAGTGTCATAATGACATCTTTATTACTCAATAAATATCTGACATTACTGCTCTTTTGTACGCTAATGATATTATAACCTGTGCATATACAGTCATTTCTTTAGAGCGACAAATTAATGTTGTGGAGACATTTTGTGAAAACAGTGGAATGTGTGTTAATTTAGATAAAACTAAAATTATTGTGTTCAGAAAAAGTGGATTATTGGAGGTAACGAAAAGTGGTATATAAGGGTAAACAAATCCAAACTGTATATGGGTATAAATACATGGGATTGTATTACAACCCTAAACTTATATGGGCGAAAACGCAGTAAGAACTCACAATTAAGAAGTCGCTACATACAGTGAGCATTATTAAAAATAAGTTCGGCACATTTTCCGTGACAGAAAGTTTCAAACTATTTGATGCTACGATCACTCCTGTATTAACCTATGCCGCTGAAATTTGGTTGTATGAATATTCACATACATTTGGAAAGGTAAATGGTTCTACGCGAGACTTCTATACCTTCCGAGACATACATGCCCTCTTTTCCACGAGGAGAATGTGCAAGACACTCTTTGTTTCAACTATCATTGTAAATGTGTTAAGTATTGGTTTAGGTTGATTAGAATGGCTAATAACAGACATGCAAGACAATGCTATACTACGCTGAGAAAAATGGATGCGTCAGGTTAAGTTAAATGGGTTTCGAAAGTTAAAGACATACTATTTAGATATGGATTTGGCTATTGTTGGTTCGCACAAGATGCAGGAGATGAAACAGTATTTTTGTTGAATTTCCGACAACGTCTTAAAGGTAATTTAATTCAGGATAGGAAAATTCAGCCGTAAATAAACCACACAATACATATCGCTATAGTTAATATTATGATACTTCTTCCGTTCAGTTTTATACAGCCATTAATTTGCCTATCCATGTACAAAATACATTAAGCAAAATCCGTTTTTGTTCATAATTTTAGCTATAGAGGAAGGACGGCATAATGGAATTCCCCCAAATCAACGTATTGTAATAAATCTGGAGTTAGCGCATTTGTTTATAGCGCTCCGTTTTAAGAATTTCTTAGATGTTTGTGATTACTTGTTTGATTATAGGAAGTCGGTCCAGTGGAAATATTCCACAGACCGAAATAATCCGCCAATTACTACGAGCAAACGTCATGGAGTGAAGTGTTAGTGATCTTCCATGATGTCATGGTTTACTTTTGGTGAATTCAAATCAGAGCCGCATGAGTGTCCCTGTCGCTTAATAGTCCCTATTAAAACCTAGTTCTGTGAATTGATCGTGTGACTCTAGGTGCAGTATTTATGATTGGATACTGGTAAATTATACAATGGAATAAACGAGAAGGGACTGTTCCGCCGTCGGCAGGCGCTGTTTATCGTTGCTATGGTGGTAAAAATGGTGCAAAGCTACAGGCGAAATGTGGCTTAAAACCATGATTTGACTGGCCTAAGGTGGTGTAGTAAAAATAGTTCCCTGTGTTAGGTGGTTGAGTTGTTGAATAGTTTCACGGCGTGAAATGCTGACGGTACGTTACGGAAGGTTAATGAAGAGAAACCACTCAGTTGTGCGATTGATGGACAATTGGGAATTTGTGAGATTTATGGTGTTGTATTAATTAGAGTAAAATTATTTATAGAATGAACACGTAGGACTTTCCAGTTTACAACAGTAGTTGTATGGAGGTCTTTGGAATCAGGGGAAACTTATGACTTCAAGCGGAATCGCGCCTATGTTTGACATCGCTCGGCCGTGAAACTCCTTTGTTTGTTACATATGCTATGTGATTAAAGCCAAAGATGACTGTCACTTTATTTACAAGGCCTTTTTAAGCGCTTTGTTTGCTTAAATATAAAGCAAAGTGCTACATGATTTTGCTCATTGTATTTACAAAATTTGTTGTAATTTGACTCATCGTATTTACATAGTTTGCTGTGATTTTACTCATATATACATAATTTGCTGTGATTTGACTTATAGTTACATAATTTGCTGTGATTTGACTCGTATGTACATAATTTGATGTGATTTGACTCATATTTACATAATGATTTGACTTATGTTGACATAATTTGTTGTGATTTGACTCATGTTTAAACAATTTGCTGGACAGCTCCGGTGGCCTAAGCAGTTAGTGCGTCTGCCTCGGATGCCGGATCAAATCCCGGCCAAGTCATACCAAAGACTTATAAAATTGGTACTAGCAGCTACTTTGCTTGGCGCTCAGCACTAAGAGGCTAGTGTTACGTTGTCGGTCTGGTGTCAAGATAATGTGACTGGGTGGGACATGACGCTACATGCCTGCGGCATGATACCCCTGAAAAGAGAATTCATTATAAATTGCCACACTTCATAGATCGTAGCAATACGACTAAAATTGTTAAAACTACGTTAAAAAACCAACCAACCAACCAACACACGCACACGCACACGCACACACACACACACACACACACATAATGCAATGCACCTTTTATGTAGATCTCATAAACAGATTCACCCCAACAATTGGGGCCCCGAGTGGCCGAGTGGTCTAAAGCGCTCACCGTTACGGATCACTGCCATCTCACCTCTGTCTGCGTGGGTTCGAGTCTCGGGCTCGGCCAATGTGGTTATATGAGAAAGCTTGCCAGTAGCTTCTCGTGGGTCGGTGGTTATTTCCGGGTTCTCCCGGGTTCTTCCTCCACCATTAATACTGACCGCCATGTATAGCCTATCTTGTGCTGAAAAATGGCGTTAAACCCTATAACAACAACAACAACCCCCCCAACAATTTTTAGCAAGAGAACACCCATGTGAAAAGATCTCCTATTCGCTGATGAAGTAAAAGAACCATGTTATAATATCTCAATTTGCACTATCTATCTTTTCAGCATTCCACAGAAAAGATAAAGTATACACGTAACTAAATTCTTATTTTATTTTGTTTATTTTTTCTCGACCTATATGGAAGATAACAACTATGCATTTATATAATGCTAGTTCTGTATATAATGCTAGTTCTGTATATAATGCTAGTTCTGTGTATAATGCTAATTCTGTATACAATGCTAATTCTGTGTATAATGTTAGTTCTGCATATAATGCCAATTCTGTATACAATGCTAATTCTGTATATAATGCTAATTCTGTATATAATGCTAGTTCTGCATATAATGCTAATTCTGCAGATAATGCTAGTTTTAGTTCCTTAGATTCTAAGGTTCTAGTTCCTTAGAAGGAAGGGGGCACAGCCCTGATAGAAAGGCTCCACGAACTGTTTTTACTGATGTGGCAGCAAGAGACAATCCCCCAGGAATTCAAAGATGCTTCCATAATCCACCTGTACAAGCGCAAAGGAAACCGACAGGCCTGCGACAACCACCGGGGTATATCCTTGCTCTCAATCGCAGGAAAGATACTCGCCAGAATCCTACTGAACCACCTCACTACGCACCTTGACCAGGGACTCCTGCCAGAAAGCCAGTGTGGATTCCGGAAAGAACGTGGGACCCATCGACATGGTGTTTGCTGCAAGGCAGCTACAAGAGAAATGTCAAGAGCAAAACGCCGACCTTTTCTCCATCTACATTGACTTGACAAAGGCCTTTGATACTGTCAGCAGAGAAGGATTGTGGAAGGTAATGGCCAAGTATGGGTGTCCAAAAAAATTTATATCCATGGTGCAGCATTTCCACGACGGCATGCAGGCACGAGTCCAGGAAAATGGAGAGACATCTGAACCATTCCAAGTAACCAATGGTGTCAAGTAGGGTTGTGTTCTGCCACCGACACTGTTCAGTTTATTGTTCTCCGCCATGCTGACTAATGCTTTCAGAGACGGAGATGTTGGAGTCGGCATCAGGTACCGTACAGATGGTAAACTGTTCAACCCCAGGAGGCTTCAAGCGAGAACCAAGGTTATGACAGACACCATCAGGGAGTTCTTATTTGCTGATGACTGCGCCCTCAATGCTGGCTCAGAAGCCGACCTGCAACGCAGCGTTGACAAGTTCTCCAGCTCCTGCGTAAGCTTTGGTCTCACCATCAGTACTAAGAAGACTGAAGTACTGCATCAGCCAGCCCCGGGAAAGCACTATGTTGAGCCCAACATCACCGTCAACAGCCAAAAACTCAACGTAGTGAACCACTTCATCTACCTTGGCAGCACACTATCACAGAGCGTGACCATTGACGACGAGGTGAACCTCCGCATTGCCAGAGCCAGCGTAACCTTTGGCAGACTGTATGCCAACGTCTGGAACAGAAGAGGCATCAGCATCACGACCAAACTAAAGGTCTACAGTGCAGTTGTCCTCCCCACACTCCTTTACGCATGCGAAACGTGGACGGTGTATCAACGCCATGCCAGGAAGCTGAACCACTTTCACACCACAAGTCTCAGGAAAATCATCAACAACAAGTGGCAGGACAAGGTTCCAGACACCGAGGTACTCGCCCAAGCAGGTCTCGCCAGCATCCACACCATCCTGATGCAGTCCCAGCTACGCTGGGCGGGACATGTTGTACGCATGCCAGACCTCCGGCTGCCTAAGAGACTCTTCTATGGCGAGCTACAGCAAGGACAGCGATCCCACGGAGGTCAGAAGAAACGCTTCAATGATAATCTGAAAGCTACATTAAAAGCGCTCAACATAAATCCTGATTCATGGGAGCAATCAGCCAGCGATCGAGTCACTTGGCGTTCCTACGTGCACAAAGGCTCCAAGTTGTGTGCATCTAACAGGACAGCAGCTGCAGAGCTGAAGAGGCAAGCCAGAAAAGCACGTGCCAGCAACCCTCCTGGAGATATCCCACTCATCCCTTGTCCCTTCTGCAACCGAACCTTCCGTGCAAGGACTGGCCTCATCAGCCACCTGCGCACGCACAGAACAGAACCAGCCCCTCCAACCGACGGATGACTAGAGTGGTCTTCGTCGACTCGACGGACGAACAAGAAGAAGATATAAATAGGGATTCTAGCTCAGAGACCATATCTTATATTTCAAAAAGTTCGGAAAAATCACCAGTCATCAACTGCTACCTCTACATTTGATGAGATTTTTATTTGACATCAATGATAGCGACAAAGGTGAGCGAGTGCTCAGCGCGAGCGAACAATCTTAAAATTTTATTACAATTTATGTTACTAATTTTTGTAGAGTTATTTATGACAAAATTGTGATGTTCGAACTTTTTGAAATATAAGATAAAGTCTCTGAGCTAGAATTCCTAGTTATATATACTAGCAAATATTTTTTTGGTTATTATTTTCGATGATTATATAATAATTTTAGATAAAGTTTTGTTATAAATGATGAAATCATCAATGATAGCGATAAAGGTGAGCGAGTGCAAAACGCGAGCGAACCATCTATCAATTTTGTTATGAATGATGATAGCGATAAAGGTGAGCGTGTGCTCAGCGCGCGCGAGCCATCTATCAATTTTAATTGCGATGACTTTCGTCTCCAACGTCATCGAATATGATATCAAGTATATGATCTGTTCCTGTCACATCATCGTCAACGACAGGGTCATCATCAATGTCGTTATAAACGTAGTTTTCGAATATGACATCAAATAAATCACCTTCAATGTTAGCACAATATCCTATCGCGAATGTATTTATTCCATCTTCGCAATATCTCTTGTCGTTGAAATTACCTAAACCACGTTTTACAATTGTATCTGTTTCAAGTTTGTGATGATTTGTTCTGATCACATTTGTTTTAATATAACTAGCTTGATCAGTTTCAAGTGCTGCTTTAAAATCGTTGAATTTCACGAACTTGTTGACGTACCCGCGAGGGATTCCTTTAGCTTTTTTTGTCAACTTATGGTTATCTAGAATCACAGAATACATCTTGCTTCCAAGCCCGACAAACTCCTTAACCGGAATAGACATAAATTCATCTTTCATTTTATCGATTACTTTTCTGTTAGTCGAATCATGAAATTTACTTTTTTGAGGATAATCTGACAAATCAAATAATTCTTTATGTTTATAAATATCTTCATAAACGTCATTGCACTTCACATTGTACACAAGAGAATCAGTATCTGTAAACAACAATTCCGCATCAGGCCACACTTTCTTGGTAAAATTATAATGGAAATCATACCTCAACCATTTTGATATATCACGTACTGCTGCACCAACATAAATCGGTTTATTCAACTTTAAATTTGTTTTACGACGTTGCATCGCAACAAGGTTTTCATTGAATATTTTCATGCTGACGAAACTATCATCGTTAACCAATTTATTTCTCCTATTTACGTCATTAACAATTTCAATATTAACTCGTTTTCTGGCATTCTCCATTGTCTTACCAAATAATGAATTATTCATCAACTTGAAATTTTTTTCTCGAAATCCGTTTAAGCAATAGCGCGACGTTTAGTATTCGAATTAATATAATCTGCCATCCACCGAGACTAATTAAATTTTAATACTCGATGTGTTTTCCTAAGAACTAATCCAGCATCTACTGCTTGCTTTAAGTTTCTATAATGTAGTACATAATTTTGTTTATCGAGCAAATTTGGAACTAGGTTTTTAACAATATAATTTTTTGCCAACGGTGACATTGCTGTTGCCATAGATTGCTGTTTCGGCGACAATAAACTATAATCTATAATCAATAATTCAGCACAAAATGGATAATCATTATGAAGATCATGTAAATAACTAGGATAATCAAGATCAACTTCAAAGAAATAACTAACATCGTCGGGAAATTTTTTTTCTGTTTCTTCGAGAAATTTATCCGGAGTTATCGAATGAAATCCACTGCACGGCATTGGTTCATACATAGCATAATCGTAAAGATTATTGATATCAAGATATTTAATATAATTTGATGGTTTTTTTTCTCGTCGTAATCTTTTAAGTATTTATTATTAGTCACATCATGCTTTTTTGTTACAACACTAATTCCACCCCGTATCCCTTTTTCAATAAAGTTAAACATATCAACATCAGTTAATAATTTCAATTCTATTTTACTTGTTTTTAGCAGGGCGTCCCACGATAAACCCGGAGCTGAATAGTACCAACAAAGATCTAATTTATAATTTTTATGACTAGCTCGTCGAAAACTTTCGAAAACATCAGCAAGTAATAAGACATCGGTTTTCAAGTATAAATCATGGTAATCACCAAATGTTTTACATCCGAACATATTCCAAATTTCTTTTGCATATTCATATTCCTTATCAGATATATCCTCGCATTTTAACTGCGAGTAAAACTTATCTTTGTCTGGGAGAGATGTTTCATCGAATCTGCTCCAATCATCGAGATACTCGTAAGGAAAAACTCTCTTTTTCGTTAAAGAGATATAATCTTCACCAAAACAACTTTCAAGATTTTTGAAAACGCTACATCCTTTTACAAGCTCCAACGATGCTGCCATAAATTGTAAACTATCAATGAAACGTAATTTTCCTAACGTGACTGACATATATTTTTCAAAATTGTTTGGGATACACTTAATCACATTATCCAATTTCAATATTTTTTAAATTTCTTCATCACTGAAAGCTTCAACAATAATATGACTATCATATCCTCGAAAACTATGTAGCACAACTGGAACAAAACATGGTGCATTAAATTTTAAATTACAACTATTATGAGCAGCGCCACGATACTGACCAGTTATACGCCAATAATCCATAACTTTGTCCTCAACAACTCCGTTAATCACTTCGTGATCACGTAGCGGTTTTTCACAAATATGACAATTTACAGCATTATTAAAATTACTTAGATGTAGATCCATTGAATTCGTTCGAACTGTTTTTGATAATAATCTAATTATTTCATCAACATCATCAATGAGATTTTTTAGGAACCAAACAGCAGGATTTTTACCACGATATAGTTTTATTGGAAATAATAATTTATCATTAACACAATTGACTATCTTATAAGCTACCCCACAAGGAACATGTTGTATTTTTCTTGTACTTGATTTATTTGGATCATTTTCTACACCAGCAACTGGAACTAATAAACACTCAAAATCAGCATAAACAACAAATGGGATATTTAATTTATGATTATAAATTTTAAATTTTAAAATTTTTTCATTCACACTTGGCATAGTTATTCTTTGAAAATTTGCACAATAATTAAGATGCTTTTCCAAGTACTTATAATCAGAAAATTCTTGCAAACATAGATAACAAAAATGTTTTTTTAATTTTACTTTTATTATACTGTTTACCAACTAATCCACTAAAATTCTTGATCCACACATAATGATATTGTAAAACAATAAGTTTATTGTAGACTGTGAAGCAGTTTTTGAATTATATCTCGGATAAACATCTTCTTTATCGTCAAGGCCGAAAACATTAACAGAAACATTATTTTGTTGCTCAAATTTTGGTATTTGATTTTCAGCAACTGGGAAATCTATACCTGTAAAATTTAAACTTGAAACATGATTAATATATTTGTCAACCCGACCAGCATCTTTATCTTTGGGAAACATAGCTGAAAGAATCGCCCATTGAAAACATTTATCATAATTTCTGACGTTTATACGACATTATTTGTTTTTAATCTTTTGTGGTAGATCAACATAAGAACTACCTCTAAATATATCATATTTAACAGTGTGAACTAAAACTTCCGTTAACTCTATATAATTCCATCCAGATCCACTTTCATTATACACATCTGATTTTTACGTTAATTGTTTTATGTATTTCATCAGCGAGATTACAAATATTTGTTCCAACTTATATTTTTTAGTTTTAGCTGAAAAATATGGTTCAGCTGACTCAAAATTAGAAGAAGTTATACGTGCTCGATATTGTACTAGTATCTTGATAGATTTATGTTTTATAAATTCTTGTTTTACAATAGCTTGCAGAAGATGAAATAAATTTATGGAATTAAAATTTAGTAAAACAGTTCTATCAGTAAGCATCTAAGTATTGTGAAATCCTGCAAACGCTGAAGCTATTTTTATAGGTCTTTCAACAATTGCTTTTTTTAGCAAGGTCCTTCAAATTGAATAACATTATACAAAATATTATTTATTTAATTGATTTTACAGAATTGTTTAAATTAAAGAAATGAATTTTATATAGAAGCAATGGAAAATATAAGTTACTTAATGTTAACCGCCGAACAACAAGAAGAATATCATGTACATCCAATTTATAACTTATATGCTGGAAATATGTTAGGATCGGTTATAAACATCAAACAAAAATATCTGTTGGAAAATCAACACCAGCTGGTTTTAAGATGAGCGTAAAAGGTGATGATGCCAACCGCGTTGAAATGTTTCGGAAAGATGTTATTTATTCTTTATTTTGTGAAGATATTCCAGCTGGGAGAAGAGTTTATCACGCAAATGGAAAAGGTTTCGATGACAATGTTGATAATTTAGCGTTACAAGACGAGTTTCAACGACATCCATTTTTCAATCTTTATGAGTGTTCCAATCGTGGGATTATTAGAAATATTCAAACGAAAAAAGTTTTAGGAAATGTACAAAATACGGGTTATATTGGTGTAATAGTGCGTGGAACTGAAACTGATCGAGCACATTATTTATCACATAGATTTGTTTACGAAACGTTTATCGGATCTATTCAAGATAATTTAGTATTAGATCACATTAATAGCATTACAACCGACAGCCGTATCGAGAATCTCGAACTAATAACACAAATAGAAAACATTAAACGCGGCCTAGGAGGAAATAATTTTAAAAATCTACAAAAATCTATTACATCAGTAAATCTTGAAACTGGAGAAGAACTAAAATTTAAATCAATATCAGCCGCTGCAAAATATTTTAAAACTGATTCTAGAGCAATAACATTTGTAGCTGATGGGAAAGAAAAACAGCAACATCACAAGTAACTTTTGAAAGGTTTATTTTCAAATACGATGAGTAATGATCTCATCAATTTCACTTTTACTTAAACAATTTTGAGCAAACATCAAAACGTCATCTTTCTTAAATTTCATAGTAATGAAAGCATTTTCTTTAAGTCTAGCCTTTTCCGCTGCTGTTAGAAGAATTTTGTTAGAATCTCCTTGTGTTGCGTTAATATTAACCAAAAAAGAATCCTGTCCTAACAAACATTTTCGTGCAGCTTCGGATAACTCGTTGTAGTTCAACATTTTCACTTTTTGGTGATACTTTATTTCCGATGATTCCATCATTGCATTTATCTTATTTATTAAACATCAGACAAAATGTATATGGATCCGATGAAACTACTTGATATTTACTCCATCAACGAAGTTGTCGGCGATAAAGTTGATGTCGATGATGTAGATTGTTTCATCAACAACGACGTTCGTCGTCGCAATCAAGTATGTAATAGTGCAGATAAATCTGATGGCTATATCAAAGATGATATTTTATACAACAAATCTGATAGCGACAATCACGAAATCGATCACTTTGTGATTGATGATGACATATGTCATTGCGATGATGACAATCATGAAATGATTATTATTGATAAAACAAAATTACACTACACCAACAACTAGCAGATACAATGTCAAATATCATAGCAAAAAAATAACAAAATTTAATTTTACTTTTGATGAACAACAAGTATTTTGGAAGTTGATAAACCGTTTCTCAACATTAAGATTCCGGGACGTCAGAAAAATATAAAATTCGATTTTATTTTTGTTAAAATGTTTAGTGTGATGGAAGTATCTGATACTCGGAAACAATATCTAATATCATTATGTAAACCAGTAAATCTATCGCTAACAAATATGAAGAAATTTATTAAAATATTATTTCAATCACAATCACTTCGTGATCGATGATCGAATCTGTTTAGTAAAGACCCAACTATTAAATTTATCACCATATCCGCGCCATTTAACTAAACTTTTATTATCGTGCCGCTCAAGAACTTTTTCGATAACAAAAATATCTTGTTCGGTTTTCTGAAGTTCTTGTTCGTAGAAACTACCAATTAATGGTTCTCCCGATAAATCTTTTAGTTTATAAGTTACTGTAATTGTTGTTAATACTTCATCGACGATAAATACTTCTTCTGACCAATTTGGTGTAAAACACTTTTCACATATTCTTTTGTCAGTGAAATTCTAACTCGATCACCAACTTTAAATTTATGCCGACGATACATATTTTCATTTGCTAATATTGGATTTTTCATTACCTCAACTGGTGTCATCTTTATGGTTCTGTGTTTCTTGTTGTTGTATTTATCAATAATTTTCTGTAAATGATCAATATATCTGCTAGAATTTTTTTTTCTGTTAAATGTTTATGTATTAATTTGTTTAACGTTCGATTAAATCGCTCAACGACAACACTTTTCCCCACATTCCACTAACATATTTCGTAACGTTATTTTGCTCGAGAAACTTTTTAAAATTTTTATTAAAAAATTCAGCTCCATGATCTGTCCAGATTTTATTTGGGTTTCTTTTAGTGTCGACAATGATCTTTATTAGCGCGTCTGTTATCGAAGTTCCTGTTTTATCTGCAATTGGAACACTAAAAGCATATTTACTAAAAACATCAATAACATTAAACAAGTATTTTTTATTATCATTAAACTGAGATAAATTTGACATATCAACTAAATCCACTCCCCATATATCATCAACAGCATTTGCTACGACACGGCGTAGTGGCTTTTTTTTTTTTTGGTTTGTGTGACTCTGATGCGAGAGTCTTCATTGACGATTTCATCGTTGACGGCGATCGCGAAGCGATTGATGATGATATCGAAGATTTATTTCCTAGGGACCTAATTTATATTTTGATCCAATTATTGCTTTAGCCAATCTTCTATCAAATCTTTCTCGCATATTTGTCAGTTCCATATCACGTAATTCGTCTAACATTATTTTATCACAACCATGTTTATCATCCTTGTTATCTCTGTAGCAGATATCATAGTTATTGCGTCAACGGCGTCATACGGTTCTTCTCCCGGACGTGGATTATCATTTTCGTCAAGTTGATCATTAAGAAGATTATACGGTCCAGTATATTTGTGACTCAGAAATGTCCAACCACCTTGAGTTTTGGAAGTTTACCAACTAATTTGTGTATATCAATGCCGTTCCCGATAATCTCACGTCGATTGCACTTTTGGCAATACGTAACAATTTTATTTTGCTCGAGGCAAAGATCTCTATCACAGTCACAATCGCAACAATCACGTACGTGATCGCGATGATGTAACATCATCGGTGGTATCAGCTTCGCTGACGTTGTTGACATTATTTATTAATCATCTACTAAAATAACTTTATCACCAACATAATCACAATGATGTACGTCATCGCAATGACATATGTCATTGATTCCAGCACCAGTCATTGTTGGCAACTTCTTCAAAAACATACTTTTCTTTCTTCCACATATCACACAAATACTTTTTAACATTATTCTGTCATTCTTGTCGTTTCTGTAATTTCATCTTTATTTTCTGTTTTTGATTTACATTTGATACAGTATGTTTGTAACATATTTATATTTTACAAATTTAGACAAAATTAAAATGCTCAATGACTTGCACGATCACGAATATGATTGTCGGACTTCAAAATTACAATTTCGTCATTATCATGGCATGGTTTATTTTTAAACTGTAAAATAAATTTCAGAAAATCAGAATCAGAATCATGCAACTTTGTTGCCTTGGACATTTGTCGGATAAACATAATAAAATAATATCCACGTGCCGTTGTTCAGGCGGGTTGTAGTTGATTAGACGAATAATTTATTGTTTTATATTTTTTGAAAATATATTGTTTTTATTGCGTCGCTGGGAGGAAGCCCAAACGAATCGAAATAATTATTTATTGTAAACAGCAACCCAGTGAGTTCCAGAACCATCATTGAAATCTTGCATATTTATTACACATGATCCACCAGCTGGTACATCATCAAATTCATCTTTAGAATAAACTCCGCGAATTTTTTAAAATATTTTTTAATTTTTCAAGAGTATCAAAGTTACTTAGCGTGGATCGCTTTGCGATTACCGGCGCCGAGTTCCCAGTAGAGTCATCCCGCGACCTAGTAGTTTTGGTAGAAAACTCGGTATCATACTTCCTGCCATTTCTGCTAGTAATGGGGCTATTGGAATAAACCATCGCGGGAAACTTTGTTTGATTTTCTCGTGGTTCTCTTTTTTTTAGTTGTCCTTTTTTTTCTGTGGCATCTTTGATCACTTGTGATTATATTATTGTTGTTACATAAAATCATTTATAAATCTTTTTAATGCCATTACTTTTTACCGCCTTTTCAACAGCTCCAGATATTGCACCAGACGCGGCTGATAAACCTAACGTTCCAAGTACTGGAATTATTTTTAGTAAAATCGTACTGGCTAATGTCGCTAGTGCTGGGAAGAATCCTCCATGTTTAGACATTTCTGTTACTTGTGCAGAAGATAGTTTTAAAACAAAAGATTTTCCACGATCTAACTTTTTTACTTGATTTTTGGTTGACATAGCTTTTATCGCAGTTTTATTCGCTGTCGTCGCCGTTGAAGATATTGTTACTGATACTGGTTCACGTTTAGCAACTGCTGTTGTTAATTTTTTAACTTGGCCAGGAGCTAAATATATTTCTCTTGTAGTATATTTCGTCATCGTTGATCACTTCGTGATTATACTAATTTTGTTAGATTAAACTAAGACTCGTATAGTCGTTATTGAAGTGCTTTGCACTTTAAACTTGTATTGTCATTCTACCTCTTACAGCATCAATTGTCAAGAATCTATCACTGACAACTAACGCGTATGCATTATATGGTACAGCTGGATCTGTACCAAGTGTCCATGTAACTTCAATATCAACAGTTGATCCAACACCACGTTCAGAATGTTTTGATACGTCAAAATAAAAGATCGGATATAACAAGCGAAATTCTTCTACCGAAATCTGCGATCCGCTATCTGTGTCTTGATATTTTTGTATAGCTTCCATGAAGTACATGTAAGGACGAGATACGTTTCTTGCGTCATTCGCAGCAAAGTTACACTCAATTGCACGCTCCGGATATTGTTTGGAATTTACTCGAACAAATATTCGTCTGACATCAGGCTGATCAAATATAGAATTATTTTGTTCTTGACTATTACGTCGTGCCTGTTGTTGAAAAACAACAAATATATTTCGCGGTATCTATTCACTTGACGTGCTTGTAACACGCCATGTGTAATCAACTGCTATAGGAATTGCTGTTCGATAAATTTTGTGTTGTTGGAAATATATCTTTTCCTTGAACGTGGCTAATTGTACATCAAGTTCTGATGATCTAGAAACATTTGGGACAACTCGTGGCATCCATAGCGCTAATCTCGTAATAACATACTGGCCATCAGTTCCACCAGATCTAATTAAACAATTGTTTTGTTCGGCTCGGTCTAGTATTAATGTGTGTTTAACTCCGCGAAAAACTTTGTTATATTCGCGACAAAAACAGAATATCGAACTTAGCAGAAGAAACATTGTTATTTGACGGCCAATATCGGTAAATGCTCTTCGTTTAGCATATCCTTCGTTGTAACGTTGTTGTCGTATATTTGTAACTGCAGCTCTTACAGTATTTCCAATTGCAGCAGCATCATAGCCAGCGGGATCTGCAACTAAATTATTATCATTAACACCAGGAGCACCAGAACCAGTACGAAATTCAGTTGAAATTGCGACCCCGGTCGCGGTATCTTTAAACCATAACATATTTGTTGCAATTGATCTCGAATAATCATCGCTGAATGAAACTATATTTAATATAGTACTTTCTATTGGCAAGTGCATTGAAATATCTTCTACGGTTTGATTAGCTAGTTGGTAACGCGCACTTCTGAATAAACTCCAACTGTTATTGACAAGCGGAATTTCTGTACCAGCAGCAAATGCAGCAGGTGGAACTGCATCTGTCACAATTCTACCACGAACTTCTAACATTGCTTTATGTGGTAACAGAAACACATCTTCGTCTCGTGTATTAAATGTTCTAACACCAGCTTTATTTGGTTCGTTTGAGTTTTCGTCGAGATATTCGATATACTCGAATTCTGTCGCTGTGTCGTCTGTGGTGTATTCTTCAGTGAGATCAAGATAATTTTTCACAGACATCTTTCTATTTATTGTACTCCACATAAAATTTTGTTAAAAAGCGGCAGGTTCTTCTGGTTCTATTACTTTTTTTCTAGTTTTTGTTACAAGTTTACAAACAACATCTTCGCCGCGTGGTGATAGTAATTTTTTTGTTGTAGCTATCATAGCTCGTTCTGTGGCCGGTGTTGGAGCAATATCTGATATAACTTCTTTTATTTCTTTGGATGACGGGCCTTTCATTTTATCGACTATCTTTTCTCCGACATAATTCCCTACTGAAGCAGCGGCGGCTTTACCAGCTTTGAGTGCAATTGGTGCAAGAGCTTTACCTGCATCAAGTGCAACTGGTGCAACTTAACGAGCTAATCCTGGAACACCTTTAACTACATTTGTAAATATTCCACCGAGAAATCCTCCGACAATTTTTCTTCGATAAACTTTTTTCGATCTCATTTTTGAAGATTTTATCTTTTATATCATTTACATTTACAAAATTCACCTCGATGACATACGTCGTTGCCGACAACTCAGTTGCCGATCACGTAGCCAATGACGTACGTCATCGTGATTGCAAGTGTAAATAGTACGTAACAATTTCGTTATTGAGATCTAACTGTCGCCCCGACTGATATGTCAGTTGCATTGTTATACTTGTAGTTTGATTTTCAACATTTACAGGATAATAAATAATTTGTCGCGGAGTAATATACATTAATGATCCTTGTGGAACATCTGGTGAGAAACTATATATTGTTTGACCTTGACTCCCACGTGCGGAATATGATCCTAGCGCAATAGAACAATTGATCAAAATCGTATTCACGTCTTTAATATTAACAGGTAAATCCCCGTAAATGACAACATTGTTATTGGTGTTGATGTTCCCGTATTGTTGATGATTAAAACCTAACAACGAGGCAATACTTGTTGTTGGTGAAAAATAGATTAAAAATTTATTTTTTAACGTTATTCTTGCTCGTAGTGTGTTGTAATTCGAAATTAGTTCGAAATTATCTGCGGCGACACCTGCGGTGTTGGCATTTCCACTGACAATTTTTGTTATTAACTCTTTTATCGTTTTGTTCAGATCAGTTATGTTATAGGCGCATTGCGGTATCTTAACTGAAATCCAAGCGAAATTTGTTGAATCAGTATCAAAGGTAAAATCATCGTTGATGTTTGTTTTCACATTTGCCATAGAATGCCACACCGTAGTTGAAATTAGTCCAATTTTGCATTGTTTATCTTGATCTAATGTTATCGGTGGATTATAATTTACTGAGAAATTTGTGCTCGGCGATGTTGTTTGAGATGAGTCGAGTAATAACGTCCTTGACAACGAAATTGTTGATCACATCTTTGATAACTGCGTTATTATATAAGATCGTTATGTAAAATTTCGTATTCGGATGATGTTAGTCATTCGGCCGATCTTAGATGATCTAATATTTCAATTATTTCATTGTTGATTTCTGCGCCAGTATTACCAGCTTCTTTAGATGACATTAATAACATAAGCCTGTCAACCATTTCCTCGCTTGATCTAAAAACTTTAACATCTTTTCCATATTTTTCTTTTAATAATGTTTTAAACCGTTCTTTTTCATATTTATCAAATAATCTTTTAAAAGTCCAGGTTTTAGGATAATCTTTAGTTCTATTTTTGTATTGTTCTGCTGTATCTTTAAAAACGCTAGAGATAATTCCACTTTGATACCTTACCATCATAGTAAGTATTTCGTTTTCGTTGGTAGATATTTCAGGTATTTCTAAAGATTTTAAACCTTTATTTATTACATCATCTAATACTTCTAATAATTTTTTGTAATTATCATCTTCCCACGCTCCAATAATTTCAACTTTGTCAAGTTTATGTTCTACTAAATATTTTGCAATAAAATCGCTGTAATCATCTTCACTTATTTTTTGTTCAGATTGTCTTTTGTAAAATTTTCTGTTTTTCAATTTGCATTTCGTACGTTATAGCGCTTTCTAGTAATTGTTGTTGTTCGGCTAATTCTTTAGTTTGTTTGGATAATTCTCCTATTAATCTTCTTAATTCAACAGGATTAATTGTTGATGTTGCTATTGCTCGTTGAAGCTCAAGTGGATTATTTATTAATTGTTCAAGTCGAGTTTGTCGTTCAACTGGATCAGCAATGTTTCTCACAAACTCTTCAGCAAATTTTTTAGTTTCCTCGCGAGATCTTTCTCCGAGTAAGCCTAACAAACCTTTTTCTTGTATTTCTTTTAGTTCTTCCGGAGTTAATGCTGATATTTCTGGTTGTTTTCCAAGTACTGCCTCAGTGACAGGTTTAAAAAATTTAATAGCTTCTTGTTCAGCATGAACTTGTTCACGACGCGCTTCTTCTACTTTTTTCTTAAAAAACGCTTTAGTTTCAGCGAGTTTCTTCAGTAAATCGATTCGTTGTTGATATTTTTCATTTGACAATTTGTCCATGTTGTTTGTTTATTTTTAATACATGACATAAACTTTTGACAGTGACGTTGTCACTGTTGCAGAAATGTTTCAATACAACGGCGGAACACTTTAGTCGGATCGGTAGTAAGTTTATCGAATAAAAAGAAATTGTATCTGTCCTTAGTCGCCTGATGATATAACTCTATAAATTTATCTTTTGTTACGTCTCCACATTGCTCATTTGCAATATATCTTACATCAATGTTGTCGAGTCCGGGGAATAGTATAAAACATCCCGCATTTCGTCTGATAAACCTATCAACGTTGTAATATCCTTGTGCGAAATAAATGGAATTACATTTTCTGTTTCGCGATAATGAAAAATATGATTTAATTTTACTCATTTCGTCGTTGGATAGTGGAATATCGTCGAATACAATTATTTTATGCTCGTCAGAATCAAGTTCGTAGATGGGGATTAACTCTTCGGGTTGTTTAATGATAAATATATCTTCACCGGCACCAAAATCATCGCGAAGTGTATCGTTGTACTCGTTTAATGTTTCATATTTGTCCTGTTGAGGATTAATTGTGTAAATATAAACTCTGTCATTCTTAAAATTGTCGTTGAGTAACAAATTCATCAACAAATTTGTTTTGCCAGAACCTGTACGACCAACAATAAGATAATGACAATCTGGTAAATCATTTTTATGTTTGTGGTTGATTAATCTTTTAGTATAAAAATTTAATATATCTGATGACGCCATTAGACAATTTTATTGTTGTTATACAATTTTATGTCATATCGTTACATAACATGAGCTACTACACAAAATTCAAAACAACATTTTCGATATCTGGTGCGGATGAATCATCATCAACAACGACAATTGATACAACAAATTTTCTCAGAAAAACTGGAGATACTATGTCAGGCAATTTATCAGTGTCAAATCAGAGAGTCCTCGGTTTAGAAGTAGATTATCCTCCAACTAATGTTGATGTTACTCAAGCTGTAAGTTATTCTCAACTAAAACCATCGACGACAATAAACTATCGTTGACAGGCGGAACATTAATTGGCAACTTGGATATGTCAGAAAAAAGATTATAAATTTGGAAACAGCTTATCCGCCACCAAATTTAGTACAATCTCAAGCTGTTAGTTATTTACAACTAAAATACGTCGACGAAAACAAACTCGATAAAACCGGCGGGACAGTTACTGGTGATATTGTCATGTATGGGAAAAAGATTCTTTGATTAGAAACAGTTTATCCACTACCAAATTTCGGTAACACTCGTCCTGTTAGTTATTCTCAACTAAAATACGTCGATGATAGTAAACTTGATCGAGCTGGCGATACGATGAGTGGCACGTTGGATATGTAAGGGAAAAAGATTATAAATTTAGAAACAGCTTATCCGCCACCGAATCTTAATCAGACACAAGCTGTAAGTTATTTACAACTAAAATACGTCGACGATAACAAGCTAAATAAAACCGGAGGGACAATAACTGGTACGATAAATATGGGAAATAATAAAATTACTTCATCGTATACCCCTGCGGCTCAAGATGATCTAGTTAATAAACTTTATGTTGATTCGGCTGGTATAGATGTTACGAATAATTTAATAACATATTCAATAACAAATTTTCTAAGAAAAACCGGCGGAACTATGACAGGATCGATCGACATGGGAGTTAATAAAATTACTTCAACGTAAGCTCCTGTAAATAGTACTGATCTTACAACTAAAACTTATGTTGATGGTAAAGATTTAGAGTCGGTAAAGAAAGCCGGAGATTCGATGACGGGGCCGCGAAGCATGGGAACTAATAAAATAACTTCATTAGCCACACCGACAGTTGAAAGTGATCTAGTTAATAAATCTTATGTCGACAGTTTACTCGGTTCTGGTAGTGTAAAATTATACTCGAAAAATAATGTCGGACTAATTCCGCAATGTACAAATATTTCAACGAGACAAAAAAGCGGATTTCTCATATCAGCATCGTCGAATTATAATACGACACAATTTTATTGTCATAATGTTACATTACCAGAAGATATGTTTAACGAGTGGGCTGTTGTTGGTGGAGCAGCTAGTTATTGGATCAAAATGGAATGCCCTTCCGCGGTAGCTATCTGGAAATTTATTTTGCGAGGCCGTCATGCTAATACAGAAAGATTTCTCGATTGGAAGCTAGAAGGATCTAATGATGACAGTACTTGGTCGGCTTTGTATTATACAACAAATACGCCAATAGGAACTACACCGATAGAAACAACTTTATTAACAGGATCTCCGGCAAAATGTAATTTTACAGAATGTTTTTTAGTAGATATGAGCCAGTTAATCCTGGTCTAACTTATTGGCAATTGTTCACGTTGGGCAATTTAGTGTAAATTATAAAATAATAATGTCAGAGCCGCCAATCATCACAGTTGCGAAAGAATTTCATACAACCACATTTGATACGTATTATCAATTTATCATAGAAGGAGACGCTAACAGAATTGCAGCTGGTGAAAATATCAGATCGATAAAATACTTGTTACAAAATATAACAGACGGATTTCCAGATAAAATATCGGAAGCTGAAATAATTATATTAGCGTCGCGAAGATGAGAGGAGATCAACTAAGAAAAGCTCTAGAAAATTATGATAAAATAACGAGATATTGTCATCCTGATGATTGCCTTGATGAGCAAAAAGAAATTGAAAATTTATTAAAAAAGATATTAATCGAACTTGATTCTGAATATACCGACGCGATAATTAAAACCGACTTAATAAAAGCGAAATCATTTGGTGAAAAAGCGCAAGAAGAAAAACGAGTAAAAGAAAACCATGCTCGCCTTAACAGATTATCAAAAGATAAAGAAAAAAAAATTAAAAAGAAATAAAAAGTTAAATAATATTTTTTCAAAAAGAGCAATATTTAATCATCTTGGCATGTTCTATCATGATAAAGAAACATTAATTAAAATAGTTAATTTTATCAACGACGCTGAATTAATGATAAGAGCTTTTACAAATTCTATTGGATGAAAATATTGAATTTGATCCAATTATTGTTCATAAATCTCTGTCAATAATAAAAGATATTGATGATAAATTTAGTAAATTCGATGATGGTGAAAGAAAAAAATTTCTTGATGATGTTGATGATGTAAATATTGATAAAATTTATAAATATATTGATTTTGTTGATGAATATGATATTCCACTTCCATCTTTGCAACATTCTAGACAATTATCGCATCTAATATATCTTGATGAAGTTGGAACTATATTTTCAAATAAGTATACGAAAATACTTTCTTATATAAAAACATATTTTGATGTAAAATTTGGTAACTATATTACAGTACCCTGTCTTTTAGTATTACCTATTGCAAATTTTGCTGTTGCTTATGCAACCATTAGACAACATCTCGTCCTTAAAAATTTTACTTTGGATTAAATAAGTTTAGTATTGGGATATATTGATAGAATAGAAAAAGTATTTGGCGATTCACTTAATGAAACTTCTATATATAGAAATAAACTCAAAAACGAATTTAAATCTTATAGTTGGTTAAATAAAAATGAAGTATTGACAGATAAACAATATGAAGATACTTCATCGATTGTTTACGACAAATATAGCAATTTCATAGCTGACAATGAAAAGTTTCGTGAATTTCTTGATACTATTGTTGGTTCTACAGTTTTTACTATTGTGTAAAAATTATAAAACAAAAAATATAGATGAAGAGAGAAATCATCGATTTCAACCACATTTCTGATGCTATCCCCAAACAAGATGTTGATGAATTTATGAAATATTACAAATTTTATCACAAGAAGCTGTGGTGCACGAAAAAATCTTACGCTTATTATAATCGAATACTAAATATTACGTCGTATGTGCCATTAACTCTAACGAGAGCTGGAATAGTCTCTAGTGGAGCAACATTAAATCCGTTTTTGTTAATAATATCAGGCGCTGGTGTAACTATATCAACGATGCTGAAGAAAATCGAGCCGAAATTTGAGATGAAGAAAAGTGCATGTAAAAATGCTATAACAACTTATACGAAATTGCTTGATCAAATAAGATCTTATTTGAGAGGCGCTAAGTATGACATGAATGATTTAATTCGTGATTTCCGCATCATTGACAGTATGTTGACAGACATTTTATTTCTGCGAGTTGGCGACTATGAAAAAGATTATGATAAAAAGTTTGGTGTAATCACAGCGTCGATTAGTGTGTGATGAAATTTTGTCTAAACTTTAGAAAATAATGTTCGAAAATTTAAAGATCATCGATGGAGTTAATAATAAAACTAAAAAGTTAATGCTTGATGGTAAACAATTAACATTCGAATTTAATGATGAAATTTCTGGTAAATGTTTCAAAAAATACGACAAAATAAAACTTTCTTTGATAAAATCGAATCGTAGTAAATATTTCAATTTTCTTGTAAAGTTACGTGATCAACTTTGGAATATGGGAGTTAATATTCTTCATGATCCGATTACTCAAGAAAAATTTATAAAAATAAATGTTGATTTTTATTGAACAAAAGTATTTCCTAAAAGTAGTTATTTTGCAATAAACTGGTCGATGATAAGAGAATTATTTGAATGTTATCGTCGGGTAAGTGGTAAGGTTAAATTTAGTTTGTTCAAGTATGATGATAAAATGTTTCTTGTGGCATCAGCTGATACATTAATTATTGGTGATGAAATTGATGAATTAAATTTTATATAGACAAGCTAAAGGAATCCCTCGCGGGTACGTCAACAAGTTCATGAAATTCACCGATTTTAAAGCAGCACTGAAACTGATCAAACTAGTTATATTAAAACAAATGTGATCAGAACAAATCATTACAAACTTGAAACAAATACAAGTTTTAAAACGTGGTTTAAGTAATTTCGACGACAAGAGATATTGCGAAGATGGAATAAATACATTCGCGATAGGATATTGTGCTAACATTGAAGGTGATTTATTTGATGTCATATTTGAAAACTACGTTTTTAACGACGTTGATGATGACCCTGTTGTTGACGATGATGTGACAGGAACAGATCATATACTTGATATCATATTCGATGACGTTGGAGACGAAAGTCATCGCAATTAAAATTGATAGATGGCTCGCGGGCGCTGCGCTCACCTTTATCGCTATCATCATTGATAACAAAATTGATAGATGGTTCGCTCACGCTTCGCACTCGCTCACCTTTATCGCTATCATTGATGATTTCATCATTTATAACAAAATTTTATCTAAAATTATTATATAATCATCGAAAATAATAACCAAAAAACATTTGCTAGTATATATAACTAGGAATTCTAGCTCAGAGACTATATCTTATATTTCAAAAAGTTCGAACATCACAATTTTGTCATAAATAACTCTACAAAAATTAGTAACATAAATTGTAATAAAATTTGATAGATGGTTCGCTGGCGCTGAGCACTCGCTCACCTTTGTCGCTATCATTGATGTTAAATAAAAATCTCATCAAATGTAGAGATAGTAGTTGATGACTGGTGATTTTTCCCAACTTTTTGAACTATAAGATATGGTCTCTGAGCTAGAATCCCTATTTATATCTACTACTATGCTAATTCTGTATATAATGCTTGTTCTGTATACTGCTTTATATGTCACAATCGCAGACGCGAAGGAAAATACCCCTAACATTCGGTAGGCGGTCATGGAGGAAACCCCCTTGAGGATACACGAAGATACGAAGAAAAACATAACTCTTAAAAGCAAAAGGAGAGAAAGAAAGCATATCCCAAAAAATTGTTTGGTCATACCCCCCCAACCCCCGAATAAACAATCAAAGAACAGACAAACAAAAACATTATTCATCAAATAACAAAGAACTACTGTTTCGAAATCAACATTTTTAATTAAACCCAACTTAGTCGAACAGTAACAAAACAAAGAAGATGGAGGATAAGGGCAGACCCTTTTCTTCATATACATTACGTTCACTCTCAAACTGAATATAAAACGAACACAAAAGGTGAACAGTGAATGGATTTCCAAGGCTGACAACGCTGGTGAGAGATACCAATGATCTTAACATCGCTGAACAATATGTTTCTGAGCAAAGTAAAGAAATACCGATAATAACCACCAAACCAAGATTTTTTAAAAAAAATATCTTTTCTAGAGCAAGTGAATTTGAGTCCAAAAAATTCAGTAAACGTTTTTAAAGAAATCCATGATTTCTTCGATGAGGACAATACACTGAATCAACTTATTAGGGATGTATGGTGTATAAGATCTGGATGTAGAATATTATATTGCGTATTTCCTGTCTTACCATGCAAGAACTAGTGATGCCAATATCCTGAACAGTAGACTGAAATCCACCATTAGTTAAATTCTCTAATATAATTAAAATTTCTTTCTCAACTATTTGATCTTTAAACAGGTCAGTAAATACATATCCTGTTTTCATCGTGGCTGTAACGCATGTACTGAGTAAATGTTTGCCAGTTGACAATCTAGACCTTTAACAAAATGAACTCAGGAATGGTTACATTACATATAACGGAATCAGATATTTCCCAGGATTCTTTTCATTTACGCGAGGCATAACTTTGTAACTTTGTCACCTCAAAGTGCTAGTTTGCTAATTCTCAAAACGTAAAAGATACAAATTAGGTGATATAGCGAATTTAACTTATATATATATAACATATATATATATATATATATATATATATACATATATATATATATATATATATATATATATATATATATATATATATATATATATATATATATATATATATATATATATATATATAGTTACGCATATGTAATTAATTTTAGTTTTAAAATTCTTTTTTATTTTAATTTTGTTTCATTACATTTTATGATTATATTTTTCACGGGATTCGAAATTCTTTTTCTGTAATTCTATTTATCTATGACGTAAAACGTGTTACGTGAACACTATTTTTAGTTCACCTTGGTCAGCGGTAGTGTAAGCGCTAGGCGAGAACGACTGGCTATTGCCAAGGTCATTTCGTCTTGTTTGGATAAACAATGTTTTATTTTTAAATTTGTTTCAGAGTGATAGTAGATAGGGGTTCTTCCTACGTGACGAACTGCATTTTTCCTATTGCGTTGTTTCGAATGTTAAGAGACCACGTAATCTATCTCGCGAGAACGGGATGATAATTATGGTGAATATCTAACCCTTTCTGAGCGCTCGTCAGTCAGTTGTATTCTGGGAACCTAGAAGGCCGGATAGGCATTTTGTTGTTGAAACCAGATTGTTTTTTAAGTTCATTTGTTTTTTGGAATTTAATAATTTATTCTCTAGAAAACCAAACGAGTGTACTGTTTTATAAATTCTGGGAGAAAGAAATTCAGTGGAAATTTATTCTGGAATTATTCGGAAACATAAACTGTGATTCAATTGAGGAATTGTTGCTATTTGCACATGGACCACATCTGACATCATCGCCTTCCATATTGGAACGTAGTCGAGATTCGAACTTGGATTCTATTAGAACTATTTAGTGATAGGACTTGTATTTTTCATTCTTAGGATTAAATTTTGGATTATATTCACAAACGGCAGTCCTATTTTCCAATTTTTACATTGTTTTCTAGGGAAATAAATTATTTTGTTAAAATATACAAAGCATGTTGTCTTCACTCATTTCTCTTGTTATTATTGTACGAGCCTACACGTAACAATATA